>CM029546.1:442674-635174 GCA_017141385.1 Sogatella furcifera | reverse complement strand
TTTCTTCTTCTTCTTCTTCTTCTTCTTCTTCTTCTTCTTCTTCTTCTTCTTTCTTTCTTCTTCTTCTTCTTCTTCTTCTTCTTCTTCTTCTTCTTCTTCTTCTTCTTCTTCTTCTTCTTCTTCTTCTTCTTCTTCTTCTTGTTCATGTTTTTCTTCTTGTTGTTCTTCTTCTCCTCCTTCATCATTTTCTTTTAAATCTTCTTTAACTTCTTGTTCTTCTTTCTCTTCTCCTCCTCCTCCTCCTTAATCATTTTCTTCTAAATCTTCTTCTCCTCCTTTTCCTTTTCTTCTTCTTCTTCTCCACCTCTCCTTTTTCTTTCTTATTGTTCATGTCCTTCTTCTTCTTCTTCTTCTGCTTGTTCTTGTTCTTCTTCTTCCTTTTCTTCTTCCAGAACGATTATTTATCCTTTATTATGAAGGCTATTCATCTTCTCAACAGTTTTTCGATGCTGATAATATTTCAACAATCAATCAATAATTAATCATTATCAGTCAGTTAATCAATTAATCAATCAAGTCCTCCATTCATTGATAATATCATTATGAATTTATTTTGCTAAGTAGCTTCCACATTCTTATAATGGCTTCATTAAAATACAAAACAAGAATTTATTAATTATATGCTATAATCTGTCCAAGTAAAGATGACCCTCTGGCAAGATGTGAAAATCACTCAAGCTCGTTCAATATTGGTTCAAAAATTATCAATTTGATATCAAATTGTAGAAAACAATCTGATATAGGCTACTATTAAGACCACATCTATAATTCTTGAACAAATATTGACCAAGCTGTAGTCATTTTCCCATCTTGCCAGAGGGTCTTCTTTGCTTGGCCAGACTATATCAATATTAAACATTTATCAATGCTTCTAATGTTGATAGCTATGTCACCTGACTATAGTCAGCTCAAACAAAGAAGACCCTCTGGCAAGATGGGAAAATGACTTCAGCTTGGTCAATATTTGTTCAAGAATTTATAAATTTGTTCTTAATATAGATCAAAATTTCCCCCAACAATTTGAGATCAAATTGATAATTCTAAACTAATATTGACCGAGCTTGAGTCTTTCTACCATCTTGCCAGAAGGTCTTCTTTGCTTGGACAGACTATACCTAGGTAAAAGATGAGTAAGAGAGAAGAAGAGAGTAACTTTGTAGGAGAGAAAAAAATTGAAAAGAGAGTTGAAGAGAGAATCTCTCTATGTGACATGACTGATAAAAAGAAACAGAAATCCCAAAGCTTCATTAACACTAGTATATTGAGCTTCAAAAGCGCTTACGATATCCGATTGTGTGCTTTCGAAGTAACTTCCAACCAGGTATAACACGTATAAGATACGGAATACAACGTAGAACGAGACGGAAGCTCCATCAAATAGAGAATAAAGGGTGAAAATACCAGGTATAACATGTATAAGATACGGAATACAACGTTTTCCAATACGGAAGTTCCATGAAAATGTTGTAAAAGGGTGAGAATAACGTTAAATTCAAAGTGGTGTTTCTGTTAGTCGACGTAAGCTGAGAAGACACGCCATCACTATACACTTTACATTCATCGACGTATCTTCTCAGCTTGCCCGAACGTTGTCTAATCTTCAGTTGAGTATCAGGAATCAGCTGTAATGGAAGTGGACTTAACAATGACCAATTGAATGGCATTAGTCTGTCCAAGCTAAGAAGACATTCTGGAAAGATGGGTGAATGACTACTGCTCGGTCAATTTTGGTTCAAAAATTATGAATTTGGTCTTAAATTGTAGGAAACATTCTGATCTACAATTTGAGACCAAATTGATAATTTTGAAACCAATATTGATCAAGCAGGAGTCATTTTCCCATCTTGTCGGAATGTCTTCTTTGCTTGAACAGACTATACTTACTTAGTAGTCATGTTTCTAGCTAAATCCTGATTTTATCTAAAGTTCTAGCAGTGAGATGGCATTCCCCTTTATCTCTATAGCAGGCTTATCAGGTGTGAATCTAATCTGTGTATTTCATCTGATGGATTTGTTTAGTAATGATGTTTTGATGGTGTGATAACTATGATTCAATAAGTTTCAGAGGGATTAATTGTAATTAGATTATTGCAATAATTGAGTATCAATAAAATTGAGTTGAGTAGCACCAACACCCACAACACCAATAACTCCAACAAATACAACACAAATCAAACTAAAAACATCAACTACAACTACACAACTTAGAACACTAACAACATAAATAATTACAAATAATTACAACCACATCAATAACACAATCAAAAACACCAACCATAAGACCAGTAATATTAACACTAGCAATACTAACACGACCAGCGAGAATGGAATACAGGGTGTTTCAGGAGGAATGTGCAATACTTCTCAGGCTGATTCCTTACACCAAGTAGACAGAAAAGGTTCCATGGGACCAACCCCCAAAAACGCTTTGTTACCGAGATAACAATGGCGGAAAATTGAGATTTTTCAAAAATATTTATTTTTCTAATTTTTTAGAGGCTTTACTAAAGTTCTAGAATAATCAATTCCCATGTAAAATCAGCTGAGGAATTTAATGAAACCAGTTTCAAATTTGTAACTTCAACGGTAAAAACTTATTGAACACAGCATTTCTAGACCTAATCTGGACCGGTTCACCAAATTTCGACATTCTCTACCAATTTATTCTCGAAAAATCCCAAAATAAACTCTGAAGATTCCGAAAAATAGTAAAACACTAATATTGAGCGTAACCTTGGGAACTATTTCGGACATAGTTTAAAACTTGATTCAATATCTTCCAAATTAGTTTATCTATAATCTCGCTGAACCATTGAATTTACAGTTTGGATTGGTCGTATCAAGGCGGAAGATATGCAACCCGCAACACATCTACAATTTTGAAAACCTGATTACTGGCGTAATCTTGACGGATTGCAAAAATATTTCAACAAAACAGTTCTAGACCTTATCTGAACCTGCGCACCAATCCTTGGCGTATCCTTGAAAAGTTTTTAAAATCCGTTCTTAGCGCGCGTCTAAACATCCAATTGAACATGCCTGCCAAATTTGAACGCATTCGGTTCAGTGGATTTTTAGTTCTGATAATGAATGAATGAATCAGTGCCATTTCGCTTTTATATATAGAGATACTAGCGGCTCCGCCCCTGGACCCCTGACAGTATCAGCAGTGTCAGTGAGTCAAAACAGGCTCGCTTCGCTCGCCTGCATCACCTCTGTCGATGTAAGCTGAGATGAAACAGGCTCGCTTCGCTCGCCTGCAAATTCCGTTCAGAAGAGATTAAAATTCATTGAACACAGAAAACTTAAATATTTGGCGTATTCTTGAAAAGTTTTTAAAATCCCTTCTTAGCGAGCGTCTAAACGTCCAACTGAACATGCCTGCCAAATTTGAACGCTTTCGGTTCAGTGGATTTTTAGTTCTGGTGATGAATCAGTCAGTCAGTCAGTCAGTCAGTCATTCAGTGCCATTGCGCTTTTATAGATATAGTAGTCTTGAAAATAGACTGTAGACGTGAATTTTGATAGGCTTCCATTATCTTGGTTACACCTAGTATAGCTCAAGCAATGCTTAGAATTGAATTAAAATTGAAATCTGTAGATCAAAATCACATTGAGATCTGTCATCTCATAACCTATAAAGTACACTGTTGCATTATAATAAAACTTGATCGATCGTTATAATAAACCGTGGTCAAGACCGCTTTTGATTAATGTAAAACTTGTCTACACAGACGGTCTCAGTTATTATTCATAATAATTTGACAGCAACCGACTGGAGCTTTTGTACATACTAAAGCTATTTACATAATTTACATATGAATACATAAATGTACATGAGTGGACAATTGTAGGACAAGGTAGTAAGAGTTCTGACCAAGCAAAAAGACTTTTCTGCAAGATGGGGGAAATGACTCCAGCTCAATCAATATTGGTTCAAGAATAGGATTTGGTCTCAAATTGTAGATCAGAATGCTTTCCTACAATTTGAGACCTGATTGATGATTTTTGAACCAATATTGACCGAGCCCGAGTTATTTTCCCATCTTGCCAGAATGTCTTCTCTGCTTGGACAGACTATAGTTGATTCCTTGACCTGTGTAACCCTTTCAATTTGATTGCATGCTGAAATAAAATGGGAATGCTATCACCCACAACTCTACATTGAGAAAAAGTTCCTAAAAAAATTGATGCTTTTTTCATCTATAAACAGTTGAATAGCTGACGCAAAAAATAGGCGGTTTCTTCTACTCCTTGTGCATTTCGAACAGCTGATTTTGTCGATTAGAATTGTCATTTAGCTATGCCTAGATCGCTGGATGTTTCCGGCCAAAATTACGACGTCAGCTATAAACAGTTATACAGGGTGTTCCAGGAGAATGTGCAATACTTCTCAAGCTGATTCCTTACACCAAGTAGACAAAAATGTTCCATGGGACCAACCCCCGAAAACGCTTTGTTACCGAGATAACAATGGCGGAAAATTGAGATTTTTCAAAATATATTAATATTTCTAATTTCTTAGAGGCTTTAGTAAGGTTCTAAAATAATCAATTCCCTTGTAAAATTAGCTGCAAAATTCAATGGAACCAGTTCCAAGTTTGTTACTTTAACGGTTATTGAGATAATTGGAAAAATATGCTAGAAAACGCCATTTTTCAACAATAAGGGTTATAACTGGATAAGGAATCATAAAATTGTATCTTTTATTAATGGGAGTTGAAGAGACTCGGATTCTAAAGAAAAAGTTGAATGGCGGCGATTGTGTAAATCTTACTGAAATCTGTGAAATGGCGATCAAAAATCGCAAAAAATTGGCAAAACATAGCACAAGTTAGATGAATTTGTATTTAAGTAGCGATTTTGCGATTTTTGATCGCCATTTTGAGATTTGATATACACAATCGCCGTCATTTAACTGCTTTAGAATCCGGATCTCTTCAACTTCCATCAAGAACCTCACTAAAGCCGTCTAAAAAATTAGAAAAATTAATATGTTTTGAAAAATCTCAATTTTCCGCCATTGTTATCTCGGTAACAAAGCGTTTTAGGGGTTTGATGGTCCCATGGAACTTTCTATGTCTACTTGGTGTAAGGAATCAGCCTGAGAAGCATTGCACATTCCTCCTGAAACACCCTGTATAATAATCAATTTATAAGTAGGCTATGTTCAAAATTTAATAATTTAGCATAAGTATGATGGCTGGTAGGGAAAATGAATTCATTTTATTGTTATGAAGCGTTCCACACCAATAAATTTATCTTGAATTAAAAATAACATTAACAATAATATTGATGATAAATTAATACGATCTCTATATCTCTATTTAGGCTCCAATCTCTAGTCGGTCCAAGCAAAGAAGACACGATAGGAAATGATTCCAGCTCGGTAAATATTGTTCCTAAAACTTATAAATCCGGTCTCAAATTGTAGAAAACATTCTGATCTATAATTTGAGACCAAATTTGTTATTCTTGAACCAATATTGACCGAGCTGGAGACATTTTGCCATCTTGTCAGAGTGTCTACTTTGCTTAGATAGACTACAGTATGTGTATCTTTAATCTCTGCGATTCATGAGTGCTCTGATAAAGAAGTTATCCTCAGCAAAGCTTTGTGACAAGATTGGATTCGTGCTGAGTTGTGCTCAAAATGGATGAGTTTGATCATGGATGGTGGCGCGCCATGATCATGGATAATGGAATGAGCTTGTAGCGAGGTGGTAGGCTGTCTATGCACAGAAGACATTCTGACAGGATGGAAAAATGACTCCAGCTCGGTCAATATTGGTTCAAAAATTATTAATTCGGTTTTAAATTGTAGGAATCATTCTGTTCAACAATTTGAGACCAAATATATAATTTTTGAACCTGGGAGTTCAAAAATAATATTCACTGAGCTGGAGTGATTTTCCCATCTTGTCAGAATGTCTTCTTTGTTTGGACAGACTACAGCAAGGTGGTATAGTCTGTCCAAGCGAAGAAGAACCTCCGGCAAGATAAGAAAACGATTCCAGCTCGGTCATTATTGGTTCAAAAATCATACATCCGGCCTCAAATTATAGAGCAGAATGTTTCCTACAATTTAAGCTCAAATTTATAGTCTTTGAACCAATATTGATCGAGTTGGAATCGATATCCCATCTTGCCAGAATGTCTTCTTTGCTTGGACAGACTATAATGATAATGAACTGGATGGCTGTGACGTAGTTTCACACTATCGACATAGCTATATAACTCTAGGGCTCTATAAAAAGGGGGTAGACGCACGGTCCGCCATTCTGTGGTCAACTTTTAGCGCCAGGTTTGAATTCATTCAATTCGACAGTCAAACATATGATTAATGATAAAAATCATGTTAGAAAAAGAATTCTCACTTCACAGAGCATTGAATTTCCAGTCTGTCAATTTTTAAGTCAAAATTTTATCATTGATTCATCTTCCAGAATCTGGTAAATTAGTATTTTTCCAATTTCAGTTTTATGATAAAAATGATTAAATTTTTTGCAATTTGATGCTAAACAATATGAACCATTTTATATGACAAATTAACCTCCAAGATTTCAAAACAATAACTTAATTCAATTTGCTCAACTTGATAAACATCTGTTGAACGTCTCTATCATCAAAAATATTTATATGAATTCAAACCTGGCGCTAAAAGTTGACCACAGAATGGCGGACCGTGCGTCTACCCCCTTTTTATAGAGCCCTAGCTAACTCCAAAGAGTTGGGCGGTTTCGTCTGTCTCTTATACGGGATGTAACCTACTAACAGCTGATTTAAAGTATCTATTCATTGTCTCAAGAACCCTAAATGGTTCTAGATGTATTTAGAAAGAGTTAGATGGTTTTCTAGCTGATGTAAGCTACCAACATCACGTGTAGTCGTAGATACAGATTGAATTGAATTTCATGTGAAATTTGTATGTGCTGTTTGCGACACTCGATTTCTCAAACTTCTTATGTGTCAAACTTCTAACTGAATTCCTATTTTTTGTAATTTTTCATCGAAATCGCTTATTTCAGAACCTGAATGTAGTCTCTAGAAATTAGAGAAATAAATTTCTCTAAATTTATCGCCTTTGTTACCTCGGTAACAAAGCGTCTTTGGGGGTAGGGATGTCCCATGGTTATTTTTCCACTACTTGGTGTAAGGAATCAGCCCTAGAAGTATTGGATTGCACACTCTCCCTGAAATACCCTGTAGAGGCCTAAGGTCTACTTAATAACTGTTGATAAATTAATTAATATACGGGAAACGAGTACACTCTCGGCACTGGCGGCTCGAGCCCAGGGGACAGGTGAAGTGTTGTATAGTAAAAGATACGGGCACTTCACCCGTTTAGTGGGTACGAGCCGCCAGTGACTCTCGGTCGATCCTTATCAAATAACATGAGACACACACTTGTGTGATATTCTCATAAAATAATATAATGGAAACAGGTCTTTCCGTAAAACTTTAAATTGGATGACAGAGAAAAGTGATATCCAGTTCAAGGCGAACATGCAATGAATTTATCAGTTTACTTTCAATGAACTTGGCCGGTTCTGTATCACTCCTTCACCCTCTCTCTCTCTCACTCGCTCTCTCTCTCTCTCTCTCTCTCTCTCTCTCTCTCTTTCCAATAAAATAAATACTTAGTACCGTAGTCGTAAAGATCAGAAAAATATTCGCCCATGGTTGAGTGTTAATGGGAGAGATGTCTTTGAACATCCCTCTCCAAGAATGGACATTTATATGTCTAAACTCCGCCATTTTGTGTAGATACAGCACAAATTTATATTACCGTTAGCTTATTGAATCCTACATCTGTCTCATTTTGCAAGTTTTCATAGTTTATAATTAGCCAACTTATGCAAACCATAATGTAATTAGTGTAACTTTCATTTATTTTTATTCTTATAGCATAGGTTTTGAATTATTGTATTATGTAATCTACATGAATAAAGTGATTGAATCTGAATCTCTTCTCTCTCTATTTCTTGCTCAATCTCTCTCCCTCTCTCTCTTACCCTATCTCTTTTCTTTTAAATTCTATGAAATGACAAAATGACAAGCTATTATTTTATTATCGGTTAGTGCACCTTTATTATAAGTCAATCAATCAAACTTCCATCAATTCTTCAGTTTCCCTTCATATCTGTTCACTTTCTTTTTCTCTCTCTCTCATTCTCTCTCTATACAGGGTGTTTCAGGAGGAATGTGCAATACTTCTCAGGCTGATTCCTCACACCAAGTAGACTAAAAAGTTCCATGGCACCAAACCCCAAAAACACTTTGTTACCGAGATAACAATGGCGGAAAATTGAGATTTTTCAAAATATATTAGTTTTTCTAATTTTTTAGTAGGCTTCAGTAAGGTTCTGAAATAATCAATTCCTATGTAAAATTAGCTGAGGAGTTCAATAAAATAAGTTCCAAGTTTGTAACTTTAACGGTTATTGAGATAATTGGGAAAAATATGCTAGAAAACGCCATTTTTCAACAATAAGGGTTATAATTGGATAAGGAATCATAAAATTGTTTTTTTTTATCAATGGAAGTTGAAGAGAGTCGTATTCTAAAGAAAACGTTAAATGGCGGCAATTGTGTAAATCTTACCCAAATCTCAGAAATGGCGATCAAAAATCGCAAAATCGCTACTAAACACAAATTTATCACTTGTGCTATATTTTGTCAATTTTTCGATTTTTGATCGCCATTTCTGAGATTTGGGTAAGATTTACACAATTGCCGCCATCTAACAATCCGCGCGTCTGAACGTCCAACTGAACATGCCTGCCAAATGAATGAATGAATGAATGAATGAGTGCCATTTTGCTTTTATATATAGATAATGTTTCCCTGTTCTCCAAACTCCAGTTAACCTTCTGTGATAATGTAAATATCATCGAGATGAAAGATTTCCTTTTATTTCCTTCTTGATTTTCCAAAAATGCATTTTACCATCTTGATCAGAGTAGCTAGGATTATCTTTGCAATGTTCAATGGCTTTGCTAAAACAGATAACAATGCTTTTAAAAGTTTTTCTCGCGCTATTAAGGTTCATGAAAACACGAATGAAAGTTTTGTTGAGTAATCCTAAAGCATAATCCTTACACCGAAACATCTCAATATAATCCAAGCAAAGATGACATTCTGGCAAGATGAAAAAAAAAAATTGCAACTCGGTCAATATTGGTTCAATAATTATAAATCTGGTCTTGAATTGTGGGAACATTTTGATCTCACAATTTGAACAAATTTGTAGTTTTTCAACTATTATTAGAAGAGCTGGAGTAATTTTTTCAGCTTGCCAGAATGTTTTCTTTGCTTGGACAGACTATAATACAAGAAGCAGGCTTTTAAAATCGCCCACTTTGAAAGCTTTATTTGAGTTCCTCTCGTACGTTTTCTATGAATATTATTTTGAGATAAGGAAAAACTTGGATGTAATTTTCGTAAATATCATATTTTAGTTACTTATACGTTCTATACCGATACAGGAGTGACTGTCCTATTAGGACGATTTAGAATGTTAAAAATTAGACGATTTTGTGTGCTTTCCAAGCATGCTTTATAATGATATAGTCGAACATTATCAGCATGTTTGAAAAAATTCGCTCCGGCAGCTGGCGGTCGGAAAGAGGCATTTCAAATTCTATGATGGCTCGAATCATATGACTCATAATGAGCTATTCAGGGTATAGCGAATTCAAAGGTGCCGTTTTCGAAAAAACCCATAAAAACACAATTTTCGGCATATTATTCGCAATTTTCTCCGGCATTTTTGATTGGATTTTTCCGTTGTTGGCTCAAATTGTAGGGCATAATAAGGCTATTATACACACCAATTTTTCAAAACGATCAAGTCATTGGTCAATTTGTAGTGATTTTTCAAAATTTTCATCCCCTTATTTCACCCCTTCCCTTGGACCAATTTGGCTGGTTAACGAACTTGACCGAGATATTAACACTAATGATTTTTGTGCAAAATTTGGTCGCTCTCCGACAAGCCCTTCCGAGAGTTATCATGTTAACAAGAATCTGTACATATATAAATATATATATATATATATATATAGCACATCACAGAGTCACTTTAAAATAATGGTAATAATATATACAGAAGACACTTGTAGAATTGGAAAAAAACATTTAGAAAGAAGACTTTAACTTACATTTTTGAGCCAGGGAATATTTCCCTATTTTGAAGAAGCAAGCCTTCTTCAGCCCAGACTGTTGAAGATGTAGAGTTGCTGCCATGTGGTTGTTTGAATTCCAGCTGTTACAGGTTGAGTAGGAGGGGGGAGCAGGAAGTTGGAGGAGTACAAATTGCAGGGTAGCCAAGTTGGGGATTATGCTATGAAAGGGAATTGAAGAATTGAAGCAAATAATTGGAATTGAGATTCATTTATTCATTTTTATTCTACTTTATTTTTAATTTTATTTTATTTATTATTATTATTATTATTTTTTTTTTTTTTGGGGGGCGGATTTAACTATTGCTGTCTGTTCAGGCCAGGGATGGTGGTGGCTCAAGAGCACCCAGATAAAGGCAAGTTCTTTTTTGTTTTTACATCTATGGAGGGAGCTGTGGTGGGGGAGGGTGGCAAGAACTTTGACTTTGAAACACTGGTCAAAGCTCTTGCTGTGCTCAGAGCCATGGGTAGGGACAGGTAGGGAAGCGTTATTTTTGAAGGAGGCTCTATGGTTATTTATTCTTAGATTGAGGGCAGTGGTTGTTTCACCAACATAGAGAAAGCAGGGTCAATCTAAGAATAAATAACCATAGAGCCTCCTTCAAAAATAACACTTCCCTACCTGTCCCCACCCATGGCTCTTGAGCACAGCAAGAGCTTTGACCAGTGTTTCAAAGTCAAAGTTCTTGCCACCCCTCCCCACCACAGCTCCCTCCATAGATGTAAAAACAAAAGAACTTGTTTCCTTATCTGGGTGCTCGGAGCCACCACCATCCCTGGCCTGAACAGACAGCAATAGTTAAATCCGCCCCCCCTCAAAAAAAAAAAAAAAAATAATAATAAATAAATAAAATTAAAATAAAGTAGAATAAAATGAATAAATAGAATCTCCAATTCCACTATTTGCTTCAATTCTTCAATTCCTTTCATAGCATAATCCCCAACTTGGCTACCCTGCAATTTGTACTCCTCCAACTTCCCTGTCCCCTCCTACTCAACCTGTAACGGCTGAATTCAAACAACCACATGGCAGCAACTCTACATCTTCAACAGTCTGGGCTGAAGAAGGCTTCTTGCTTCAGCAGCCAAAATATTCCCTGGCTAAAAAATGTAAGTTAAGTCTTCTTTTCTAAATGTTTTTTCCAATTCTACAAGTGTCTTCTGTATATATTATTACTCATTATATATATATATATATATATAATATAGAGATATATGAATTTGAACGGACATCAGATTCATGTTCTGGGGGCTCGGAAACATGTAAAAAGTATATCGCATCATATATTTGCGATTATCCCGTCAAGACCAATAGTGCATTTTTCAAATGAAATGCACTAAAAAATACAAAATCTATCAAGCAAGTAGGCTAGACAACCATGAGGCATGATTCAGTTATTAATTAATTATATTCAAAATTTACCATATGTCACTTAGCTTTAATGTGATATTCGTACTAAAATAAGATTTTACTTGTTTAGACTACAGTAGTTGATAATTATTATACTGTACATAGTTAATAGAAATACAATAGATATTGCCAAACCAAAAATTGATCAAATATCGCGGTACTGATTTTAGTTGATAAATCATTATCTCTTTGGTAAATTTAAACTAGGAAAAGAGTAGCTGTATTTATTCTGACGGACAAGCACTGCTATTGGTGGTTGCTTGAACCAATCACAGTGAACGCCTGCCATTGGCCTAGACAAGCCCCTCCCCAATTAGCTGTTCATAGCAACGTAACAAAATGGCGATTCAATATTTACAGCAAACACAATAATTAAAGATTAATAAATAGTTAATATACACTTTTTTGAATAGTTTCATTCAATGGAGTTGATATTAAGTACATTGGTCAATATTTGCAGTTGCAGCAGTCTTTTTGTCTATTAATATAAAAATGGAAATATGTTACGTCTCCTATTCTTTCGTATATTTTTATTAACAAAGATTTGATCAAAAATGAGAAGACTATGTTGTATTTTTAATAATACTGTAGGGATATAGAAGATGATAGATGGTCCAGTACAGTAGGAGTCCATCACTCCTTACAATTTTCATTCATGCGTTTCAACATTTTTCTACTGCAATATATTGTTAGAAACAATTGAAACATATTTCCTAGCTTTAGAGTTATGTCAATACATCTGAGATGTCGATGACGTCATCTTGAGAGAGAAATAAGGAAGTAAACCCTTTTTCAAGTACTTTTACTGTCGTCTTGAGATGTTGGGTTGGTACTATCGTCATATAGCCGCGTTATATCGTTTAAGCTCTTCTCTCACTTACTCCAACTTCTTCTTCTTTCTCCTTCTTCTTTCTCTACTTCTTCTTCTTCTTCTTCTCTTTTTCTTTCTTCTCCTTTTCTTCTTCCATCTCTTCTTCATCTTCTTCTTCTCCTACCCTTCTTCCTCTTCTTTCTTCTTCTTCTTCCTTCTTCTTCTTCTTCTTCTTCTTCTTCTTCTTCTTCTTCTTCTTCTTCTTCTTCTTCTTCATTTATCTTCTTCTTCTTCTCCTTCTTCTTCTTCTTCTTCTTCTTCTTCTTCTTCTTCTTCTTCTTCTTCTTCTTCTTCTTCTTCTTCTTCTTTTTCTTCTTTTTCTTCTACTTCTTCTTGTCCCATCTTCTTCTTCTCAGTGTTGTTGTTCTTCTTCCTACCCTTCTTTCCTCTTCTTCTTCTTCTTCTTTTTCTTCCTTCTTCTTCTTCTTATTCTCCTTCTTCTTCTTCTTCTTCTTCTTTTTATCTTCTTCTTCTTCTTCTTCTTCTTCTTCTTCTTCTTCTTTTTTCTTCTTCTTCTTCTTTTTCTTCTTTTTCTTCTACTTCTTCTTCTCCCATCTTCTTCTTCTCAGTGTTGTTGTTCTTCTTCTCCTACCCTTCTTTCCTCTTCTTCTTCTTCTTTTTCTTCCTTCTTCTTCTTCTTATTCTCCTTCTTCTTCTTCTTCTTCTTCTTTCATCTTCTTCTTCTCCTTCTTCTTCTTCTTCTTCTTCTTCTTCTTCTTCTTCTTCTTCTTCTTCTTTTCTTTCTTCTACTTCTTCTTCTCCCATCTTCTTCTTCTCAGTGTTGTTGTTCTTCTTCTCCTACCCTTCTTTCCTCTTCCTTCTTCTTCTTCTTATTCTCCTTCTTCTTCTTCTTCTTCTTCTTTTTCTCTTCTTTCTTCTTCTTCTTCTTCTTTTATCTTCTTCTTCTCTTTCTTCTTCTTCTTCTTCTTCTTCTTCTTCTTCTTCTTCTTCTTTCTTCTTCTTCTTCTTCTTCTTCTTCTTTTCTTTTTCTTCTTCTACTTCTTCTTTCTCCCATCTTCTCTTCTTCTTCTCAGTGTTGTTGTTCTTCTTCTCCTCCTTCTTCTTCCATCTTCTTCTTCTTCTCCTCCTTCTTCTTCCATCTTCTTCTTCTTCTTCTCCTCCTTCTTCTTCCATCTTCTTCTTCTTCTTCTTCTTCTTCTTCTTCTTCTTCTTCTTCTTCTTCTCCCATCTTCTTCTACTTGTTCTTCTTCTTCTTATTCTTCCATCTTCTTCTTCTTCTTCCTTAACTGCTTCTTCTAAAGGGTAGATCGTCTGTGACAGAGTATCTCAGTAGTGTGCTGTGCTATTTTCTGGAGCAGTATTACAGTAGGAATCGAACAAATTTACGATTATGACACTTGACCGACGATTTATTTATGAAGTCAACGTCCTCATTCCTGCAACCGAGTGTTAGCGATCTATGATTCATGATACAGCATCTCACTTTTATCGAAGTATATAGCCAGTCCAAGCAGAGAAGACATTCTGGCAAGATGGGAAAATGACTCTAGCTCAGTCAATATCAGTTTAGAAGTTGTGAATTTAGTATCAGATTGTGGGAAAAGTTGTGATCTACAATTTGAGACCGAATTCATGATATTTGAACCAATATTGATCGAGCCGTAGTGATTTAACCATCTTGCCAGAATGTCTTCTTTGCTTGGACAGATTACAGATTCTGTAATGATGTCGCTGTAATCACTAGTAAGGTTCTAGATTCAATAAATACCTCTATATAAAGCTTTCCTGCAATTCACTTGATTACACAATATAATAACAGTAATTTTAAAAAATGTAATCTCTTTTTCAAATGCAGTGAAAAATTTATATAAAATTCTAAAATTTCGAACGAAATCGCCCATAATTGAGTCATAGGACACAGAGAGTTGGACTTTGGAGTTGAAAGGCAAAAAATTAAAAGAACATACTCATCATGTGTACATTTAATAGCCACATATGCGTTTGAAAATTGAGTGTTGGAGTTTGCTTAACATCGGATTCATAAATAAACACATCAAAATTTTCTCACTTCAAATTTTGTTTATTCAATTAAAAAACTAATTAAAACCGAATTCAACGGAAACGTTGCTCAAAATGTGGCCTATGAGCCGACATATAATCGAAAATATATGGCGTGTTAGAAATTTCTCCCTAGACAGAGTAACTAGATGATAATTGTATAAAAATGAATACTACTATCAATCAAATTTCACAATAATATATTGAACTAGTAGTCAATGTAGGTTATGTGTGGATGAAGATGTGATGTGCAATTTCTGTAATAAGAAAAAGAGTTATTCTTAAATACCATATGAAAATGGGAAGTAGAAGGTTAAGAAAGATGTTAGAAAGACCTAGATTGTTACATAATTATTCAAATTTTAATAGGGTTATTTTGAACTCAGCGATATTTTCTTGGTCCTTAGTATTGCTGGTCAAAAACTTAAGGTAGTCGGCGAATTTTATTGATCTCAGCTCTGTCAGGACAGTCGGCGAACTGTCTGCGAGAGTACAATAGAACGCCGATTATCCGTGCTAATTGGGACTGGGATCAATTCGGAGAAGCATAAATTTGGATAATTGGACATTGATTTGTATTAAAGAAAAACAATGTGTTGAACTTGGAATAAACTTTATTACAACGGAAAAGTACAGTGTAGTGATGTTAAATTAATATGGAAATCAAAACAAACTGTACCAAACTACAACATTACAGTTAGTGAAATTCAATTAGTATAGTCGGTCCAAGCAAAGAAGAGCCTCTGGCAAGATGGGAAAATGACTCCAGCTTGGTCAATATTAGTTCAAAAATTATTGATATGTTCTCAAATTGTAGATGAAATCGTTTCCTTCAATTTGACATCAAGTTGATAATTTTTGAACCAATATCGACCGAGCTTCTTCTGAGTCACTCTCCCATCTTGCAAAAGGGTCTTGTTTGCTTGTACAGACTATGCAACACATCGCCTCGCCACGCTACGATCACGTCGTAAACGCTGGCTGTTGATTTATTACTACGCTCAAGACCGATTCGGGTAATTGGCAATTCGGTAAATCGGCGTTCGGATAATCGGCGTTCTACTGTACATAGAAACGAGAGCGAACCTAGCAATACTGATATTTTCTCTCGAAGACTCCTCCAAACTATCCTGACAGAGCTGAACACTATTAGCAGTCAAAATGGAAACTAACCTATAATTTGTTATTCCAAACAACTAAGAAATCATCTTTATAAGGCGCAAACTGCGTCAATTTTTAGCGCCAGCCTTAATAATAGAAGGGATGAATAATATTATGATATAATATAAAGAAGGGGGAGAATGAATAATTAATATTTAATATTTGAATTTATACTAGACTAGCATTCTCGAGCCCACTAGCTAAAGCTAACCAAACTGAAAATAGTATAACGCTACTATTAAAGTATTTTGGACATAGTTTAAAACTTGAATATATTCCAAATTAGTTCATGTATAATGTTGCTGAACCATTGAATTTACAGTACGCATTAATCGTATCAAGTCCGTAGATATACAGCCCGTAATGCATCTACAATTTTGAAAAACTGATTACTGGCATAATCTTGAACGGATTTCAAAAATATTTTAACACAACGTTCCTAGACCTTATCTGAACCTGCCCACCAAATATCAACATTTTCTTCGATTGGTTTTCGAAAAAATTGAGAAAACGTTGAAAATCTATAGAAAAACTAAAATATTTTGGCGTATCCTTGAAAGTTCCTAAAATCAGTTCTTAGCGCGTCTAAACGTCCATCTGAACATGCCTGCCAAATTTGAACGCATTCGGTTCAGTGGATTTTTAGTTCTGGTGATGAATCAGTCAGTCAGTCAGTCAGTCAGTGCCATTTTCCTGCTTTTTATAGATATAGATATGGATTTGAGTTAGATAATGTCACATTATTATTTTGTTTTAATAATTATTCCTTCCATCCATGATTGTTTTTAATTTGTTAAATTATTGTGATGCAATCAATTGAGTTACACTATTCCCCAAATCCGTGTGTCCATGGTTCAATATTCTTAACGTGTCCTCCGAAACACGGAACACACGAAATATTACAGCAAGCTGACTGAAACTGAAGTTTTATCCTGTATAAATAGGGTTAATTAGCTTCCTAAGTAAACATATAGTAAAATGGGAAGGAGAGTTGAAGCTTTGAAAACAGCCATTGTTGACTTTCGCAAACTATAGTCTGTCCAAGCAGAAGAAGACATTCTGACTAGATGAGAAAATGACTCCAGCTCGGTCAATATTGCTTCAAGAATTATAAATTTGGTCTCAAATTGTAGAGAATATTCTTCTCTACAATTTAAGACCAAACTCACAACTTTTAAACTAATATTGACTGAGCTGGAGTAATTTTCCCATCTTGCCAGAATGTCTTCTCTGTTTGGACAGACTATACCTGAGGCGTTCTTTCTGCTTTGGAGAGTAATTAGCGTGATTATACTCTATTTGATGTAACATCCGACTTGGCGTAAAACGTGTAAGATAGGGAATACAATGTAATCCAAGTTGGGAGTTACATCAAAGTCAGTATTTAGCCCACAGGTAATTCGCCTTCCCAGGAGTTATTTTTCGGGCTACAATCTTTTGCTTTGATTCTGTGTAACTTAAGCTCGTCCCTTAGAAACTTTATTTTGGATTTTAGAAGATTTTAAAGTTGATACTTGATATACGCTATCTAGCCGTCCCATCATACTTGAAAACTTCGAATATCATGAATCTCATATATAAAAGCGAAATGGCACTGATTCATTCATTCATTCAATCATTTCTCACCAGAACTAAAAATCTACTGAACCGAATGCGTTCAAATTTGGCAGGCATGTTCAGTTAAACGTTTAGACGCGCGCTAAGAACGGATTTCAAAAACTTTTCAAGGATACGCCAAATATTTTAGTTTTTCTAGAGTTTTTCAGCGTTTTCCTCATTTTTTCGAGAACCAATCGGTAGAAAATGTTAATATTTGGTGGGCAGGTTCAGATAAGGTCTAGAATTAGAATACCGGCTAGTATCAGAATATAATTAAAGCACTGGCCCACGAAACTAGTGAAGTGCTGTACAGTAAAAGATACGAGCACTTCACCTGTTTCGTGGGCACGAGCCGCCAGTGAATTAAAGTAGTCGTCATGACTGTCTCATTATCATTCTCATCCATCTCATTACCCACGCACAAGCATATGAACCCATGTGTGCTTCACCCTCAAAAAATCAAACAAAACAAAAACAATATTGTGCTATGTAAAGTTATCGTAAACTATGTATAAATCGAGGCTCTATGGAGAGAGACGAGCTACATGCAGCATCCGCCATTCTGTGTACTCTAATGTGATCGAACTTAAAGCGCCAAATTTGAATTCATAATAATATTTTTGATGATAGAGACGATCGCCCAGAATTTAGGCGATTTCGTTTGCTCCTTGTACGCTCTGGCTGTGTAGGATTTGAATGCTACAGAATTTGAATTAGAATTCTGTTGTTAATAAGAGTGAGCTGTCATTTATTTTGTAGCCGATAAGACGTTTTTAAAATTTAAAGATACATTAGATGCTGTACGTAATTAATGTGTTATTTGTTATCAGGTTACATCACGTACAAGAGACAGACGAAACCGTCTAATTTTTTTGCGTCAGGCCGTCAACTGAACTAGATATTGGTCTATTGTATTCTTTTATGATATATTGATAAAACCAATCTCTATTGATAATGTATTTACATATTTAGGTGAGTGAAAACAAAGGTTATCAAATCGATAAAGTTTATTTAAAATATCATAACTTAAGTTTCAATGCTCAGGGCATCATAGTTAGTGAAATATATTGTGGATCTGACAACCTTTGTTTTCACTTATCTAAA
Source organism: Sogatella furcifera (assembly GCA_017141385.1). Lineage (NCBI taxonomy): Eukaryota > Metazoa > Arthropoda > Insecta > Hemiptera > Delphacidae > Sogatella > Sogatella furcifera. Next base: position 616,825 of record CM029546.1, on the reverse strand, counting down.
TTATGGATAAGTTCAACAACATCTCTGATAAAAATGTAATTTTTATTACCATTTTGTTGCCAATTATTAAAAAAATGAAACGAAATACAAAGATTTATACATTACCTGACGCTTTTCTTATTGTAGTTGTAATACTTTTATGTATTCTCAAATCCAAAATACATTTTTCCATTACATTGGAATCGTTCTACCAAAGAATAATCTACTTCTTTTCGTAAAAAACTAACCTTCCCAGCATTTTTGGAAACTCCATCCACGAAAATCGTTACAGAGAAATCCCTTTATTCAAACCCATAGTCTGTCGAAGCAAAGAAGACATTCTGGCAAGATGGGGAAATGACTCCAGCTCGGTCAATGTTTGTTCAAAAATTATAAATTTGGTCTCAAGTTGTAGAACATTATGTTTTCTACAATTTGAGAGCAAATTTGTAGTTTTTCAATCGATATTGAACAAGCTGGAATCATTTTCCCATCTTGCCAGAATGTCTTCATTGCTTGGACAGACCAGCTTCCTCTCTGAATTCCAATTCTCTCTTTTTCTCACACAAAGAGATCTTCTGTCTCTCTCTTTCTCGCACACTATATACACCCCCTAGAAAGATTTTTCTCTATTCTGCTCTTTGTGAGGTTTTTCAACATTTGTATGAAACACAAAGAGTTTGTCACAAAGGAGCAAAAAGTTTCGGTGGTCCAAGCAGAGAAGACCCTCTGGCAAAATGGGAAAATGACTCTAGCTTGGTCAATATTTGTTCAAGAATTATGAATGTGGTCTTAATAGTAGATCAAATCGTTTCCTATAATTTGAGATTAAATTGATAATTTTTAAATCAAAATTGACCGAGCTTGAGTCATTTTCCCATCTTGCCAGAGAGTCTTCTTTGCTTGGACAGACTATATCATCCATTCTTTGAACTGCGAAGACCAATAGCATAATACTGTATCTGGATTTCTAAATACAAAATTGTTCTTTCACTGTATTTTCTTATACCTCTTTGTAATCATATTTCTTTATTATCTATATCTATAAAAGCGAAATGGCACTGACTGACTGACTGACTGACTGATTCATCACCAGAACTAAAAATCTACTGAACCGAAAATCGACTGAACTGAATACGTTCAAATTTGGCAGGCATGTTAAGTTGGACGTTTAGACGCGTGCTAAGAACGGATTTTAGGAACTTTTCAAGAATACGCCAAATATTTAAGTTTTTCTATAGTTTTTCGGCGTTTTCTCAATGTTTTCGTGAACCAATCGGTAGAAAACGTTGATATTTGGTAGGTAGGTTCAGATAAGGTCTAGAAATGTTGTGTTAAGATATTTTTGAATTCCGTTCAAGATTACGCCAGTAATAAGGTTTTTAAAAATTGTAGATGTTTTGCGGGTTGCATATCTTCCGCCTTGATACGACTAATCCTTACTGTAAATTCAATGGTTAAGCGAGATTATAGATAAACTAATTTGGAAGATATTGAATCAAGTTTCAAACTATGTCCGATATAGTTCCCAAGGTTACGCTCAGTATCAGCGTTTTACTATTTTTCGGAGTTTTTCTTGGATTTTTCGAGAATATATTGGTGGAAAATGTCGAAATTTGGTGAACAGGTCCAGATTAGGTCTAGAAATGCTGTGTTCAATAAGTTTTGAATCCATTCTGAACGGAATTTGCAGGCGAGCGAAGCGAGGCGGAGAAGGCGAACGAAGCGAGCCTGCCGGCTAGTTCTTGATATATTCATGCTTAATCTCCTTTTTCATTTTAAATACATTTTCATTACATAGTTTTTCCTGGTTTTTGTTCTTACTTTGTTTTGTTATTACCATAAATTCATTGTATTTTTTGTTATGTCTCTTTATTATTATTTGTTGACATGTTCACCCTAATCAGATCTGATTTCATTCTCATCTATTGAAATTGATGTTGCTTTCCATGACGAAATACTTATTAACACTTATATAGTAGAAAACGACTTGTATTTCAAAGTTAATTTTGGTAAAATGGTATTTGATTTGAAGTGTATTTGGTCATTTATGATGTTTTGTCTGTTCTGTTTAAACTGTTTGTAAATTTCATATTGCTCTAATGTGTTCAGTTTCTGGCTTTTGTGATGTATATGTAGTATTTCCATGTCAGTTCTTCCATTCTATATAAGTCATCTATTGAATAATCACACAGTCTGAATTTATCGATAATTTTAATAATAAAACTATTAGGACTTTCTCAATTCTTCTTTAATCTTCTTCTCAATTATTTGACTCTTGAATCTCACTGTATACTATTCTAATATGAGTTAATTCTTCTTCTTCTTCTTCTTCTTCTTCTTCTTCTTCTTCTTCTTCTTCAGGGGGGAGCCCCCTGGCTAGGCGTGGAACGCGAGCGAAGCGAGCCTGCCGGCTACTAATTATTATTATATCACTTGAAGCGTCCTCTTCAAATAATAAAATTCACATAATTTTAGAAGTATTTGGAGAAGTAATTTTTCGGATAATTATAGAAGTACATTAGTACTAAGGATAGTACATTAGTACACAGTACTACATTAGTATAGTAGTAATTATAGTGTATTTGGAAAAAGTGGAATTTCTATGCATGATTCACATTTGAAAATTAAAAATATGCAGCACTCTCATGCTCTATTCCTGATTATGTATGTTCATTCTTGACATGTCTCAGCATTGAAAAAACTCTACTGATTGGCATTTTCACAACATAATTACATTTTGAACAATACGTATCATGTACTTTTCGTTGTCAGTCGATTGTCAACAATTCATTGCCGACATTGTCAAATAAGCTCCCAACATTGTCACGTATTCGTACAGTTTCCTCGATATTTGGATTCACTGGCGGCTCGTACCCACGAAACAGGTGTAGTGCCCTTATCTTTTACTGTACTGCACTTCACCTGTTTTGTGGGCACGAGCCGCCAGTGGATATGATCTGTTCTCTAAAACATGATTCAATGGAATCTCCCTTCATGTATAGAATTTTTCGAAAAAAATTTGATAACATTGCATTGTCATGGAACTGATCATTTTACCTTGTCCCTGTCATAGGCTTCATTATTCCAAACAAGCTGATAAAAGACACATTCTATGAGATTCTGATTTTGAGGGATGGTCTAATGAGTTTTCAGTATTGTGTTACTTTTCAACCATTAGAAACAACCTCTTTTTTCTAATAATATGAAATCCAATACAATATCCCGATGAAGAAACAATAGATAATATACAGATATTTCAATCTCTATACATGGCTCAATATTTTTTTCTTTAACAGTGACATCATTTGGTAAGTCGCGCCATAATACGCAGTAGGTATAGTCTGGACGAGCAAAGAAGACATTCTGGCAAGATGGAAAAATGACTCCAGCTTGGTAAATATTGGGTCAAAAATGGTTATTCTGGTTTTAAATTGTAGAAAATATTCTGCTTTACAAATCGATAATTTTTGAACAAATGTTGACCAAGCTAGAGTCATTTTCCCATCTTGCCAGAATGTCTTCTTTGCTCGACCAGACTATACTTTTATGCACATGTTTGCATTGAAACTGACAGTGGGATACTTCCAGTGATTAGAGTAGGTTTCAAAGTAATGAATCAACGGATAATCATCCTTCCATGTTTTGATTTTATTTTAAAACTGTCATACATTATTAAAACTATCATAATATTTGATCAAAAAAATACAATGTGGGTGACCATTATAGTGAACATTACTGTTTCATGAATAATTTTATTTTGAATCGATGCTATAGTCTCTCCGAGTAAAGAAGACATTCTGGAAAATGGGAGAATGACTTCAGCTCGGTCAATATTGGTTCAAAAATTATGTATTTAGTCTCAAATTGTAGATCAGATTGTTTCCTACAATTTGAGAGTAAATGTATAATTTTTGAACTAATACTGACCGAGCTGGAGTCATTTTCCCATCTTGCCAGAGGGTCTTCTTTGCTTTTACAGACTACATTACTGTTTCATGAATATTTTCAATTCATATTGATGTAGCTGGCTCCAACAAAACTGGCGGGTTTCGAATGACTCCGATTCATGCTCAGCTCTGTCAGGAAAGTCTAAAAACGGTCTAAAAGAGCTAAAACGTTTAGCAGGAGGTCGCTGCCGACTCGATATGCTCTCACAGACCTACAGCTGACTGTCCTGACAGAGCTGAACATTAATAACAGCCATACGCCAACCGCCAACTCACCTGGAGTGTGCTCTGCTCATCATTCTAGTGTTTTTCAAAGTAGTGAGCCAACTGTGTGGGAAAACATACAGAGGTGGTTAATAGTTTTTTATATAAAGTTTCTCTCATCTTGAGTTTAATTGACCGAACGTAAGTGAGGTCTAAGAGTCGACGATTTCGCATTTGTTTGTATGTATGTTTGTATGTATGTTCCGCATTTACAACTGAACGCGGCAATACATTCTAATGAAATTTGACAGGGATGTTCCTCTTGAAATCGCGCGTCGATGTATATGTAAGGTTTTTCGACAATTGTCATAATAAGGACGAAAAAAGGATTGAACTATTCTCTGATATAGGTATACTCCATAAATGATTTGATAGTATATATTTATGTTAATATTACTAAAACATGTGATATTATGACATTCATAATGAAAAAAATCAAAATTTTCACCTACTTCAGATGATATACTTATATTGAAGTCAGCTGAGATATTTCAGATAGGTTTTAAGGTAAGTTTTTCTTTATGCGAAACGGTCCGACGGTCGACCGCAGGCTAACAACATGAGCTGTGATTGGCTACAGCTGTTCGACTGCAGCCGACCGTCGGACCGTTTCGCATGACGGAAAACATTATGAACATAATTATAGAGACTGATGCCCGGTTTTCCAAGCACCCTTGATGCCGACATAGAGCGTGACTGTGGCCACTGAATTGCTGACTTCCTCGCGCCGAATTTTCGGAATCGACGCACAATCTGAATGTACCGTGAATACAGACAGTGCTTATGATTATGGAACATGAGTTTCTCTATTCTTGAGTTTAATATAGCTTACTCTAAAATTTTAGGCGGTTTCGTCTGCTCCTTGTGCGCTCCAACAATTTATCAAAACTTATCGAGTAAATATTGCAACTCAACTTCCATCGGAATTAATAAAAAATTGAACAACCAACAATAATTATTGTATATCATTGGAAATCTATAGACTGTCCAAGCAAAGAAGACCCTTTGACAAGATGAGGAAATGACTCCAGCTCGGTCAATATTGATTCAGAAATTATTGAATGGGTTTCAATCGTAGGAAACATTTTGATCTACAATTCGAGACCAAATAAATATTTTTTGAACCAATATTGACCGAGCTGGAGTCATTTTCTCATCTTGCTAGAGGGCCTTCTTTGCTTGAAAAGACTATAGAATTCAATTCACTGAAATAATATTAATGAATCTAATACAATGTTTTATGTGGTGTTCAGATCAGATTGCGAAAATTGAATTTTGTAAAATAATTCTTTTGTTTTGTTTTGTTACAGATTGTCCTGGTCTGAAGTTCGATTGATGGACTGATATGAAGGTAAATATTCACAAATATTATTCATAATATAATTATCGATAATTATCATATTAATTATTTTATATTAATATAATTAATTAATTGATAACTACTTTCTAATTAATAAAACTAATTAATTGTTCGAAGAGCCATACCGGTGGCAAAGAGGTAAAGCCGCTCGGCCGGCAACCGAGTAGTGGGTTCGATTCCAGATCTGGGCACAGTTTTTTGAACAGTTACATTCATCTTGGAACGATTTCACTCCTGCTATTTAGTAACTCAAACAATATTTACAGTAACAGAATACCTTAGTTCTAGCTACGATTAAATAGCTATAATTGGAAATTTGAATTGATGATGATGATTATTATTATTATTATTATTATTATTATAATTATATTTCTATTATGTGACAATATATTTGTAACTGTAATGTTCACACTCACACGAATAGAGTATAGTTGTATAAGTCACGTAGATTGACAAATTGATAGAACTAGAGTAGAATGCATGGAAGTAGTCCAATTGCAACTAGATCAGCAAAGTCTCCTCCCACTTCCCCACACCCATAGACGTTGCCAAGTTGTCAGCACCGGTGGCTCGTGCCCACGAAACAGGTGAAGTGCTGTACAGTAAAAGATACGTGCACTTCATCTATTTAGTGGGTGCGAGCCGCCAGTGATTAACAAGTGTATTATGAAATTATAAATAAATTTTTTATTCATCAGCTGGATTGGCAACGTTGTGTCAAGTCTCGTTGGACTATTTTCAAGCATTCTACTTCAATACTAGAAAGGAATATGGAATAATATGAAGGAATATAAAATTTAAAATTTGAAACTGTTACACCACATACTCCGAATACTTGGTCTTACATTCATCGTCAATAATAATTATTTATTCCAATCCTTTTCCACGAAACTCATCAGAGGGAGCATTCACGAGAAATAGGGCGATTATTAGATTTCCTCTTGCCACTCATTCCTCACTCCCCATTATTCTTCTTCTTCTTTTTCTTCTTCTACTTCTTCTTCTTCTTCTTCTTCTTCTTCTTCTTCTTCTTCTTCTTCTTCTTCTTCTTCTTCTTCTTCTTCTTCTTCTTCTTCTTCTTCTTTTCCTCCTCCTTCTCCTTCTCCATCTTCCACCTCTTCATCTCCTTCTCCTCCTCCTGCTCCTTCTTTTTCTCTTCTTGTTTTTCTTCTTCTTCTTCTTCTTCTTCTTCTTCTTCTTCTTCTTCTTCTTCTTTTCCTCCTCCTTCTCCTTCTCCATCTTCCACCTCTTCATCTCCTTCTCCTCCACCTGCTCCTTCTTATTTCTCCTTGTTTTTCTCTCCTTCTTCTTCTTCTTCTTCTTCTTTCTTCTTTCTCTTCTTCATTCTTCTTCTTTCCTCTTTTCACCTTCTTGTCCCTCTTCCTTCTCTCCCTCTCCAGCATCTCGTCCTTCTTCTCCTTCTTCTCCATCATCTTGTTTCCTCCTTCTCCTTCTTCATCATCAACTTCTTCTTATCCCTCTTCCACCCTCTCCTCTTCTCTCCTCCCTTCTTATCCCTCTTTCTTCATAATCTTCTTCTTCTCCTACTTCTTCTTCTTCTTCCTCTTCTTCTCCTCTCCATCTTCCACCTCTTCTTCTTCTTTTTTCTTCTTCTTCTTCTTCTTCTTCTCTCTTCACCTCTTCTCCTCTTCTCCTCTTCTTCTTCTTTTTTCTTCTTCTTCTTCTCTTCTCTTTCTCCTTCTTCTTCTTTCTCTTCTTCTTCTTCTCTTCTTCTTCTTCTTCTTCTTCTTCTTCTCTTCTTCTACTTTTCTCTACTTCTCCTTCTTCTTCTCCTCTCTCTCTTTTTCTCCATCTTGTTTCTTCTTCTTCTTTCTCTTTCCTCTTCTTTTCTTCTTCTTTTCCTTTCGAATCTTCTTTATCTTCTTCTCCTCCTTCACCATCATCATCTTCTTCTTCTTCTCTCTCTTTTTCTACTTATCCTTCTTCGTTCTTCTTTTTCTTCTTCTTTTTTGCCCTCTCCACCTTCTTGTCCTTCTCCAACTCCTCCTTTCTCTTCTTCTTGTTCTGGACACATTCTCCCCAGCCGACGGGCAAAATCTAATCACGACAGCAGGCGTAATTGCTTTACTGGATCATTTTGTTGTCGTCGCCTTCTTCTCATTTTTCCCGCTCGTGAACCGAGCAAAATAATGGCGGCTAATTTTCACCACTGAGTAATGTAGTGAGAGCAGATGCACCTCATATTCTAGCATCGCTGATCAGCTGATCGAAATATCAGCTGATCAGTTGATCAATATTGTTAATCTGTAAAAATATGTGTATAAAATTTATCCGCCCAATCCTGACTGGTTGTTCCATTAGTGTGAATTTCATTCAATACTTTTTCACCTACTAGTTGACCTGATAAATTAAAAAGCGTCACTTAAATTTCCAATAACTTTATTGGTAATACTTCCTCTATTGATAGATTTTGCCTTGAGAGTATATTTGAAATCTAATAAATCCATATTTCGAAGCAGTATATTCTTATGAAAATTATGTGTAATTGAGTTCTGTGAATGAAACAATTACAACTCATATTATTATTATTCTTATGGCGTTTAATGTTGAGGAGACCCTTACGGGTAGTTCCACCTCGCCAATGTGTACTTGGCCAGAACCGGTCACCCATCCAAGAGCAGTCCACAGTGTTCGTGACTTAACATCACGTTAACCGATAGATCACTCTCACCGAGAGACCAATTGCCAGCACATTACAAATTCTCCATCCCAACAAAGTTGAATTTTTCGTTGTTGCAAGGTGTCGCTATCCAGATCTATCACCACTTCAAAATTTAACAGACCTACGAACAATCAAGCTTATGAGGGTATAGTATATTCAAGCAAAGAAGACATTCTGGCAAGATGGGAAAATGACTGCAGCTCGGTCAATTTTGTTAGAAATATGATGAAGTTGGTCTTATATTCTAGATCAGAATTTGAGACAAAATTTATAATTTTTTAAACGAATATTGACCGAGCTGGAGTCATTTTCCCATCTTGCCAGAATGTCTTCTTTGCTTGAACAGACTATAGTGCCAGTTCATTTCTCGGGTACTAGAACACATTATAGAATTCATATTATTTCCTTAGACGTGAGTCCATTCTTAATGTGGTCAATATATTTCCATGACAAAATTTGGAGGATAACATAAATATGATGGTGTTGACTAATTAGACTATTCAAGGTAGAATTCATAGTGATTCAAACAAACAAATAACCACAAGTAGAAACAAGCAGTCATATTACGGACCGCCCTTTTCAATTCTATTGGTGGAAGCCATTAGCTAACTATCACGTCGATCACTCGAAGTCAACCAATAACGTGCAAGCATGCTCAGAGCTAGACCACGCCCACAACTCGCTCTCATTGGTCGATTCCAGTTGACTCTGTATTCCGTGGGTAACGATAAAATAAAAATCAATGAAGGAAGCTATTTCAAACTAGTAAAGATTATTATATTCTTGTTAGTAATATACATAAGAATTTGCAAAAATGTAATTGTATAAAATATGCATATTCAAGTGGAAAATATTCATAAATTATATATGTTTCCATTATCGATGAATAAAAATATACAAGAATTAATCTCTCACATAATCTGATGATATAATATTATTGCAGCTTGAAAACTCAATCGAAAAATACTTTTATTGATTCTGAAAATCATTCACTGCTATTGAGAACTATTGATCCAATTTATTTCGTCAAACAAACAATATCACAATACGAGAAAACGCATGTTGAAAGAAACAAAATTTAAAAGAAATCAAATTATGCTTTTATGCCAAATGTTGGTACGAGCTATTCTCAAACTGTATGATGAAAAGTACCACGTACACAAAAATTAGGTGGTCATAATACTGTCTGGCCAAGCAAAGAAGAGCCTCTGGCAAGATGGGAAAATGACTCCAGCTTGGTCAATATTTGTTCAAGAATTATAAATGTGGTCTTAATAGTAGATCAAATTGTTTCCTACAATTTGAGACCATATTGATAATTTTTGAAACAATATTGACCCAGCTGGAGTAATTTTCCCATCTTGGCAGAGGCTCTTCTTTGCTTGGTCAGATCATACTTGTAGAGATACGATTCCCAAGCGGCAGCTCTAGCTGCGCAGCTCTAGCAATCACAACTCGATTCACAAAACATAACTTTATTATATTACAGATGTCTACTCTGTTATTAGGGCTATTTATGTATACTAAATCAATTAATGGTGAACTTCAACTTTTTCAAGTGAATTTCATTATTAATTACTAGCCGGCAGGCACTCGCTTCTCCTAGGCTCCGCCCTGGACCCTCGACAGAATCGGCAGTATAAGTCAGTCTGTCCGCTCGCTGTGCAATCCGTTCAGAAGGGATTCGAAATTCATTGAACACAGCATTTCTAGACCTAATCTGGACCTGTTTATCAAATTCCAACATTTTCTGCCAATTGGTTCTCGAAAAATCTAGGAAAAACTCCAAAAATAGTAAAAAGCTAATATTGAGCGCAACTTTAGAAAGTGTATTGGACATCGTTTAAAACTTGATTCAATATCTTCCCAATTAGTTCATCTATAATCTCGCTGAACCATTGAATTTACAGTTAGGATTGGTCGAATCAAGGCGGAAGATATGCAACCCGCAATACATATACAGTTTTGAAAACCTGATTACTGGCGTAATCTTGAACGGATTTCAAAAATATTTCAACACAACATTTCTAGACCTTATCTGAACCTGCCTACCAAATATCAACATTTTCTACCGATTGGTTCTCGAAAAAATGAAGAAAACGCAGAAAAACTATAGAAAAACTCAAATATTTGGCGTATCCTTGAAAAGTTTATAAACCCGTTCTTAGCGCGCGTCTGAACGTCCAATAGAACATGCCTGCCAAATTTGAACGCATTCGGTTCAGTGGATTTTTAGTTCTGGTGATGAATGAATGAATGAATCAGTGCCATTTCGCTTTTATATATAGAGATTGATTTAGTATACATTAGTAGTCCTAATAACAGAGTAAACATCTGTAATATATTATAGTTATGTTTTGTGAATCGAGTTGTGATGGCTAGAGCTGCGCAGCTAGAGCTAGGCAGCTCTGGCAGCGAATTTGAAGCTGGGTAGCTTGCGAATCGTACCTTAACGTCGTGGATTGGAATACGTTATTTTCAATCTCATACCAGCTACATAAACCTGGTTCTGAAGGTTAGTTATATCTATTTAAGTACAAAATTGCCTGATAGAATCTCATGTTTATAGATAAAATATATTCTAATTTTCTGTTATTGAATGGGATCGTGGCTTCAAAATGTGATGAGAATCGAATGAAACTCATTTTGGGGAGTGAAATTCAACACAAATTTGTGAGCCCTATCAAATTTGAGAACTAGTTATAATATTTTTAGAATAATAGAATAAATATTCTGAATATTTCGAGAATGTAACGAGAATAAAACCAAGTAATTAATTTCGGAAAATTCACTTCTCACGTTAATTGCTCCAGTAACCCGATGTTGGAGGCGTTGTGCAGTTTGGGGGGGGGTCAAGAGTGATGAGAGGAGGAGGGGGGGAAGTTCAAAGCCTCTGACGCAAGCTTTTGTGACGTCATCAATGTTACACAATACAAAGGCAATTTTTTAATGGCGTCAGTGTCAGTTAACATTGTGCGAGGGGGTTGTTGTAGCACCCCCCTACGGAGCAATCCCCCTCATAAAACATCCCCCTTCATCCTCAGCCGTTCTCCCTCTATCTCATCTGCGTATTATATTTCCCATTAAATGCAGTGCAATCTTGCTTCATGGCGTAGCGCGGAGGATTGTTGTTACAGGGGGTGGATTTGGAATTTCAACAAAATTGAGTTGAAAATACAAGTGTACATCCTAAATACACAAGTTTGATCAAATTTTTAGTGAAAGAATACACGAATTTGAAGTATTTTTGTAGGAATATTTTATAATGGTCGTCAATAACGTTGGGATAAACAAGAGTTCGCAAAAAGCAAAAAAAAAAAAAAAAAAAATGCTCACGATATAGTCTGTCCAAGCAATGAAGAGCCTCTGGCAAGATGGTAAAATGGCTCCTGCTTGGTCAATACTTGTTCAAGAATTATAAATGTGGTCTTAATAGTAGATCAAATTGTTTGCTGAAAGTTGATATCTAATTTATAATTTTTGAACCAATATTGACCGAGCTTGAGTCATTCTCCCATCTTGTCAGAGGGTCTTCTTTGCCTGGACATACTATGGTACTGTAAATCTGTCTGATGGAACCAAAAAGTCATATATCAATGAAACTTGGTTATGTTTTTGATTGTTCTATTTGATATAGCTTTCGCGATAATGTTGGGTGGTTTCGTCTGTCTCTTGTACATGATGTAACCTACTAACAGACAGCTTCAATAGTTGATGTTGTAAATTATTAGAGTTGTCATTTAGCTATGCAAAGATGATTTGATTTTTGATAGATGAAAGATGATTTTTGATATAAGAGGCAATATCAGCTGTCAGCTGTTAGTAGGTCACATGTAGTACAACAGACAGACGAAGCCACCCAACTTTTCGGCTCCAAAAATCTCATTATTTGCCAGGAATATCTCTATTTTCCGCCGCAATATATTTTTGAAGTTATGGCTGTATTTTTTATTGTTCACTCCTTATCACTGGCGGCTCGTGCCCACGAAACAAGTGAAGTGTTCGTATCTCTTACTGTACAGCACTTCACCTGTTTCGTGGGCACGAGCCGCCAGTGCTCCTCATAATAACATATTATCTGAACCTCATGAATATTCTCCTTCGATAAGAAATTATTACATTATTTTACTACTCGAGATTAATACATTATTAATACATTATAGTACATTACGCCACAAGCCCAGGAAGGAAAAGTTTACAGTATGAGGATAGTTTCCCGGGCGAGGCTTGCCGAGCCTGGGAATAATTCCGAATACTGTAAAAAACTTCCTGGGCGAGTGAGTGTATAATTTTTTCGGTACACTACAAATAAATTTTATTAATCTAATCTCATGAATGAACAAAACAAATAGGATTAATGAGATCTAAGAACAGCTAGACCGGATAACTTACTATACTAGCTTCGGCTGAGCTGAATCTGGAGTAGGCTGAACTGCCAAGTATTGAAAGTTTGCATCACAAGTTTAATGATTTAATCATTTGGATATTACTTAAAAACTATCAGAATACTCGATTTTCTTAGTCCAGAAACGTTTAAGGTCATGAAAGTTTTTGTACGATCATCCTAAATTGTACAATAGCATTACAAAGTTTCTTGTTTTTGACAAATTCCTGGCAGTTTCACAGAAAGAGATGGTCCATTGTAGTTTCCTTCTCGCTAGATGGCGCCACGCTTGAAAGGGATGGTCCTTGCATGGAAAGGACTTCTTTCCGCTCAAGGACAACAGCTGATTGATTATGTATGTAAATGACGACTTCCTAGTCTACATAGGGACTGGTAAGCAGCTTATTTCGTGAAGTGTAGCGAAAATACATTATTAATACAGAAATTAATACATTATTTTACTACACCCGACTACTCGAGATTGTGCCACAGAACAGAATTCATCTGCACATTGTGGGTATAATTTCGCGAAGAGACACTCACTTCATCATCGAGTCCTTCTTTTTCCAACATCTTGCCTCGCCTCGCCTCACCTCGCCTCGCCACGACTCGCCTCGCCAACGAAGCTTGACAAAATCTTGTTTACTCAACGGTGCAGTCATAAAAATCTCGTAGAGCTGAGAGCAGATTCAGTCTGTCCAATCAAAGAAGACATTCTGGCACGATGAGAAAATGACTCCAGCTCGGTCGATGTATTGGTTCAAAAATTATAAATTTGGTCTCAAATTGTAGGAAACATTCTAACCTACAAATTGATAATTTTTGAACAAATATTTAACGAGCTGGAGTAATTTTCTCATCCTGCCAGAATGTCTTCTTTGCTTGGACGGGGAGTTTTCTATTGTTGTAGCTTCCTCATGAGCAGTGCGCCATTTTTCCGACCTCTCTGTCATCATCTCGTTGTGGTGAGGTTGAACGGAAAAAAACAGAAAGAAAAGCTACTGCTGAAAATCATGCTCTTCAATTCCTGGAAAACAATGTATTGAGAGTTTTCTCATCCTATTTTCGGCGATGTTTTTTGTCATAGTCTTGGCTATTCTTCTTTTTTTTATTTTTCATCGGGTGCTTCTTCATATCCCTCGGCTCTCTTTTTTTGTTTTCAGTTTATTCTACTTCTACTGTTCTACTTGGACAGATTTTGTTCCTCTCTTGAACCTTTCACCACTTGTATCCTTCTGATTATTAATTTCACAATATCGTATTCTGCAATAATTCTGTGTAACTTTCATCTTTTATCTTTCATTTTCTTCATATCTTCTTCTTCTTCGTCTTCTTATTCCTCTCCTTCTTCTTCTTCTTCTTCTTCTTCTTCTTCTTCTTCTTCTTCTTCTTCTTCTTCTTCTTCTTCTTCTTCTTCTTCTTCTTCTTCATTCTTCTTCTTCTTCTCTTTTTCTTCTTTTACTTCTTCTTCTACACTTGATCTTCTTCTTCTTTTCTTTTCCTTTTTCCATCCCTTTCTGCTCATTTATTCTCATTCTAATTCTTCTTCTTCTTTTCTTTCCTCTTCTTTTTCTTCTTTTCTTCTCCTTCATCTCATTTTCTTATTTTCTTTTCTTCTTCTTCTTCTCCTTTTCTTTTTCTTCTTCTTCTTCTTTTCTTCTTCTTCTTCTTCTTCTTCTTCTTCTTCTTCTTCTTCTTCTTCTTCTTCTTCTTCTTCTTCTTCTTCTTCTTCTTCTTCTTCTTCTTCTTCTTCTTCTCTTCTTCTTCTTTTCTTCTCTTCTTCTTCTTCTTCTTCTTCTTCTTCTTCTTTCTTCTTTCTTCTTTCTTCTTCTTCTTCTTCTTCTTTTCTTCTTCTTCTTCTTCTTCTTCTTCTTCTTCTTCTTCTTTTCTTCTTTCTTCTTCTCTTCTTCTTCTTCTTCTCTTCTTCTTCTTTCTTCTTCTTCTTCTTCTTCTTCTTCTTCTTTTCTTTCTTCTTCTTTCTTCTCTTCTTCTTTTTCTTCTTCTTTCTTCTTCTTCTTTTCTTGTTCTTTCTTCTTCTTTCTTCTTCTTCTTCTTCTTCTTCTTTTCTTCTTCTTCCTCCTTTTTTTCCATATTCTTCTTCCTTTTCCACTTTCTCTCATACATTTCTCTCGTCCTCTTTTCAACTCCTATTCTCTTTCTTGTCTTCTTTTCTTGTTCTTCTTTATCATTCTTCATCAATAGTAATCAATTATTTCCTCATCTATTCTCGAATCACTTATTCTTGCTTCTCAATCCAGCTACTTCTCTCCTGCTACCTCTTTTTGTCTTGTTAATGTTTCCTTCTTCTATTTCCCTTCTTATTATTATTATTATAATCCTCATTCTTCTTTCTTCCTCTTTCCTGATTACTTGCTTGTTATCAGGTTTCCCTTTTGAAAATTGAGAATGCTGGAAATGAAGGTAATTTGCCAATTTTCAAGAGCCATCTCTTTACATCTTTTATTATACTTGTTACGAATATTTCTCAATAAGAAGAAGTAGAAGTAGAAAAAGAAGAAGAAGAAGAAGAAGAAGAAGAAGAAGAAGAAGAAGAAGAAGAAGAAGAAGAAGAAGAAGAAGAAGAAGAAGAAGAAGAAGAAGAAGAAGAAGAAGAAGAAGAAGAACAAGAACAAGAAGAAAAAGAAGAAGAAGAAGAATATTACTGTATAATAATATTGTCCAGTCCATCAATAAGATAGGCCAATTTGTCCCAAAGTTGAAGAAAGAAGCTACCCTTGAAAATAGCATATTACATAATGAGTGTGGAAAAGGCGTTTTTACAAACGAATAACTATGTTCTCCAAACGAGCGGTACGCGAGTTTGGAAAATAATTATGAGTTTGTAAACTTTTCCACACAAATTATGTACATTTTTTTTCGTCATACTAGACTGAGAAGGATTAATTAAAACCTTAAACAACGGAAAACATTAACTGAAGCCAACATAACCTCAACACAACACTAGCACTAGCATAAAACAAATGCACACAGTGAACTGTCATGGCGGCTCGTTCGACTCGTTTATTCATACGTCGGAGTTTGGAAAAAACAGCTGTGCTAGATTTTCAGTGCTGTAATTATCATCGTGATGGTGACTAGTGCTGTAATAATCATCAAAATGATTATTCCCGCATTCAGAACAGCTGATCTTTGATTCTCCTGTAAACGGCAATTTTCCAAACGCAAATCTAGCTTAGAAAGTTGTGTATTACATACGAGTATGGCGAAAAAGATAAAACCTCTCCAAATACTGAATAGAGAAATACTCTGTTTCCTATTTCTATGCCAATACAGAAGTTGAATCTATTCGATTATAGACAGTGATTATTTGCTAACTTTTAAAGATAAGCGGATGGAAAAATTTAAAGATCTATTGACCAGTACGTCCCTTCGATTTTCACTGAGAAACGAAGTCTATAATTTAGTTCTTATTTCAATAGAGAGAGTGCATATTATTCAAGACTCAAGTATAGACCAATTGGAAACTTTCTATAACATGCATTCTTATCACTTGAAAACACACAGCATGCAAGTCCATTCAATGCGAACGTATGATCTGTCCAAGCAAAGAAGACATTCTGGAATGACTCAGCTCGGTCAATATTGGTTCAAAAATCATCAATTCATTATCAAATTGTAGGAATCATTCTGATCTACGATTTAGGACCAAATTTTTAATTTTTGAATCAATTTTGACCCAGCTGGAGTCTCTTTCCCATGTTGCCAGAATGTCTTCTTTGCTTGGACAGACTTTAGCATGGTTTATCATGCAGTGCCCCAATCATTCTTCACAATTAGACAGTAAAAAAGAGGGAATCTGTTGAAAAAGGGAATGGGAAAAGGTCCTGAGCTTGAATCCGCAAACAATGGGAAATCGTCCACTTGCCTTCACCTAATACGGATTTATCCCAGAGATATAGCTGGTACCAAAAACTAAGGCGGCTGGTGAACAACTGTTATCAATTCTCAGCTCTGTAAGGGCAGTCAGTGAGCTGTCTTCGGTAGTATATCGGAACGAGAGCGACCTCCACTTTACTTAACCACTTTTGGAGACATCTTCAGACTGTCCTGACAGAGCTGAGCATTAGTAACAGTCGTTCGCCGATCGCCTTTATTTTTGGCGCCAGCTATATCAGATGAGCTCTCTTCTTCGGTTCACTTTCTCTGTATGTTACTCCTCCCTTTTTTTACTCTATGATCATTTTTATTTTTATAGCATTCTGTTCTTCTTCTACCTTATTTGTTGGATCTAATTCATTTTTTGTGGTTCATCTAATCTAAAATATGAAAGCTCTAACCAATCTATCTTATTAATTTCATCTACTCTTATACTTTCATCTACTATAGTCTGCCCAAGCAAAGAAGACCCTCTGGCAAGATGTGAAAATGACTCCAGCTTGGTCAATATTGGTTCAAAAATTTTGGATTTGGTCTCAATCGTAGCAAACATTCTGATCTACAATTTGAGACCAAATCAATATTTTTTGAATCAATATTGATCAAGCTGGAGTCACTTTCTCATCTTGCCAGAGGGTCTTCTTTGCTTGAAAAGACTATACTTTACCATAGTTCCACTCATAACCTAAAATTAGTTTCTTTAGTCACTGATATCGAAACGAATAAAATTTTCTGTGATAGTAGACAATATTGTGCTCTTTAATTATTACTCTTCAAAACTTTTTTGACTTCCATTTTAAAGAGCACAATGTTGAATATTGGGATCTATGAATTGTAACAAATTATTATCCACTTACAGTACTGGCGGCTCGTACACACGAAAAGGGTGAAGTGCACGTATCTTTTACTGTACAGCACTTCACCTGTTTCGTTGGCATGTAAATGCAGTAGAATGACCTCATCCAACAGAGCTCAGTGACTTATTAGTGGATAATATGATTAATAATATAGTTTTTAAGGGGTTTATAACATGACTCACTCATCCTGCTTCCTCACCTAATTCCTGTAAAAGTTTAAACCAATCTCATTATTCCACCTAATCTTGTGGGTTAAGTGGAAGAGGGGCCTTGCATGTCTCAACTTCGCCCACAAACTTTTGGGTTTGCTGGTGTAAAATTCTCAGGATCATTAAACAGAAAAGGAGTTTTAAAATTAATAAATAAAAATATTATAATAAAACAATTATAAACAATTAAAAATTAGATTGAATTTCATAAAGTAAGTTAAAATGTATAATTAATTGATTAAAAATAATTCTCAAATTTTTTTCTAATTGGGCAAAAAATTTGGATTTCTATCAAAAAATGATTTAATGAATAATAATGATTATCCTTATCTTATCTTCTTATCTTTTCGTGAAAGTGGAGCTGGAGGAAAACTTTGAAAAGACAATTCGAAAATAATTAGAAATAGTATAGCTGACGCAAAAAGTAAGACGGTTTCGTCTGTTCCTTTTGCGCTCAAAGGCTACAACAGCTGATGTTGACATTAAGAATTTTCATTTAGCTATGCCTAGATTATGTTTTTGAAATCAGAATAGACAGTGAACAATAGATGCCTTAAATCAGCTGTTGGAAGGTTATAGCATGTACAAGAGACAGACATTTTAGAGTCAGTTGGAAAAAAGTAATAATTCTGTTCCATTTTTTTTCTCTTAAAAGGAGGCCGAACGCGTACAAAGAATTACTCACAGAGATGGCTAACCTAGAAATCTAATGTCATAGTTGATCTTTAATAATGTCCAAGAGAAGTCTCTTTCTCTTTAATCTTCATTCGTTTCCCTTCTCTTGTATTCTTCTCTTTTCTATTCTTTTATTCTTCTCTTCTCGTTTCTCCATAATTTATTCTCCCTAACTTTTATCTTCTGAGTTCAAAAAATTAAACGTAATATCTCTTTGACATTACTCGACTGTTGAGTGGCATAGGAAAAGCTATATGAGCAGAAAGCATGTAGGATTTCTTATTTTATCAATTTTTATTTTTTATTTTTCTGCTTCCACCTCTTTTTCTTCTCTCCTCCTCTCCTCCTCCTCCTCCTCCTCCTCCTCTTCTTCTTCTTCTTCTTCTTCTTCTCCTCCTTCCTCCTCCTTCCTCCTCTCTTTTCTTCTTCTTCTTCTTTCTTCTTCTTCTTTATCTTCTTCCTCCTTCTTCTTCTACCTCTTCTTCTTCTTCTTCTCCTTCTTTTCTATTCACTTTCTAAATCTATTCTTGTTCTTCTTCTCTTCTACCTCTTCTTCTACTTCTTCTTCGTCCTTTTTTCTTTCATTTCTTCTTTTCTTCTTCTTCTTCCTATTTCTTCTCTCTCTCTCCTTCCCTCTCTCCTTCCTTTTTTCTTCTTTTCTTCATCATCATCATCATCATCTTCTCTTCTTCTTCTTCTTCTTCTTCTTCTTCTTCTCCTTCTTCTTCTTCTTTCTTCTTCTCCTCCTCCTTCTTCTTCTTCTCTCTCTTTCTTCTTCTTCTTTTTCTCTTCTTCTTCTTCTTCTTCTCTCTCCTTCTTCTTCTTTATCTTCTCCTCCTACGTCTTCTACCTCTTCTTCTACTCATCCTTCGTCCTTCTTTACTTTTTCTTTTTCTTGTTCATCATCATCATCATCTTTCTTCTTCCTCTTATCTTCTTCTTCTTCTTTTTTTCTTCTTCTTCTTCTTCTTCTTCCCCTTCTTCTTCTTATCCTTCTCCTCCTCCTGCCCTTCTTCTTTCTTCTTCTTCTTCTTCTTCTTCTTCATCTTCTTTTTCTCTTCTTCTTCTCCTCTTTCTTCTTCTCCTTCTCCTCTCTTCTTTCTTCTTCTTCTTCTCCTCTCCCTTTCTTCTTCTCCTTCTCCTCTTCTCCTCCTTCTCCTTCTCCTTCTTCTCCTTCTCCTTCTTCTCCTTCTCCTTCTTCTCCTCCTCCTTCTTCTCCATCCTCTCCTTCTCCTATCTACTTTGACACAAATTCAAAAAAAATTCAATTATCCAGGGTATACATACATATATGCGTGACGGCTGCTCTTTCATGCTGCGGTTGGATTCGAATCCTCTTTCAACTGATAAAAATCTTTTTCCTTTCATAATCATATTATAATATATATGAGTCTTAGATGATCTCAATGATATCGTTCTGGCTCTGAATATATCTCAGAGACAGGATATCACTCGGTACGTTTGACAAAAAGCACCTAGATATTGTTTGTTCAAGCAAAGAAGACCCTCTGGCAAGATGGGAAAATGACTCAAGTTCAGTCAAAAATTATCAATTTGATCTCAAATTGTAGGAAACAGTTTGATCTACTATTAAGACCACATTAATAATTCTTGAAAAAATATTGACCATCGGGAGTCATTTTCCCATCTTTCATCACCCACGAATTAAAAGTCCGTGTGGAAAAATATTCACTTTCTGTAAACTCTGTCTTATTAAGTGGATTTTCTATTATAATATTGAAGAAACTTATTACTCAATAAAAATCACTTAAAAATGGAAATAAACTTACTTAATAGTAGTTACTATAATTTCGACCTGTTGTGTGGCCATCTTCAGACAGTCTTGAGTCTGAAGATGGCCACACAACAGGTCGAAACTATAGTAACTACTATTAAGTAAGTTTATTTCCATTTTTAAGTGATTTTTATTGAGTTTTAAATTTCAAAGTGGAAAAAAGAATGGATACACAACACCAGAAACTTATTATGTTTCTACAAGGAATAAAAAATTAGATTGAATTGAATTGTTCTCTCAACTGATTTTTTCGATGAATAATGACTCATAAGTATAATAATAATAGTAATTGATATAATAATCATAATTTATTTCTCGTAAAGAAGAAACATTACAATTTTCAATGAAATTATATAACAATATAAAGAAACATTACAATTTTCAATGTAATCACATAATAATACAATCAATCAACTAATTGATAGCTTCTTTATCTGAGGAATTAGATTCTCCCGAGAATAAAAATCATGAGTAGGCTATTCAACCTACCATGAGTGCAAAGCGAACTACAAAATTTACAATGGAGACACAAGCGTTTGTTCGTAAACAAACGTCACCAAAGATCAAAGTGCTTTGATATTTGATAATCACGCAGCATTCTCAAAGAGAGTCGGCTACAGCCGATGCTTTGAAGTTGTTGAATTGATCTTCATCAACATGTAATGCAATCAATCGAATGTCAGTATCAGTAGGCCTAACCCCTGTTCGTATTGCTCAATGATTAAGAGGTATATCCTGTCCAAGCGAAGAAGACATTTTGGCAGGATGGGAAAATGACTACAGCTCGGTCAATATTCGTTCAAAAATTCTAAATTTAGTCTTAAATTGTAGGAAACATTATGATCTTTGATTTGAGACCAAATTTATCATTTTTGAACCAATATTGATCATCTAAAGTAATTTTCCCATCTTGTCAGAATGTCTTCTTCGCTTGGACAGACTCCCGGTTTGAATCGCTCAATGTTTTGAGAGGTACCTGAATGCAAGTGTCTTTGACGTCATATTCTAGTCTATCATAGAAACTTGTATTGTTGCACATGCTGCTATATGCTGTTATGATTTATGCTGTTATGCTTATATACTGTTATGGTCTTTTGTATTACTTTTGGTCTTTTGTATTATACAAACTTTAAAACTACAATTACTTATTGATAGGCCTTCTTGTCTAGTTATATAAAGCCATAGAATAATAGAGCTAATTCTAGGATCTTCTATGATGAAGCTCAGGTCACACTGCCTGTGGGTGGTGGGTGGATAGCAAGGAGGGTGGATAGGCTGGATGATCTGGACTTTAAGACTCTATAAAAAAGGGTAAACGCAGCATACACCATTCTGTTGTCTACTTATATCAAATCGGTCAACTAATATCACTAACGTCAAATTTGAATTCATACGTTTATTTTTGATTATTAGAGACGATCAACAGATTACGTTAACAAGTTAAGAAAATGAATAAAGTTTCTGTTCTGAAATCTTTAAGGTTAATTTCTTATTTAGAATAGTTTATTGCTCAGCACCAAATCGCTAAAGCTATAAATACAGTGGAACCTCGGTAATGCGTACCTCTATAATTCGCAATGAAAGCTCAGTCCCTTGAAATAATTTCCCCTTATTAATAACTTCGATAATTCGTAATCTTCCCTGATTCGTAAAAAAAGCTTAGGTTCCATGGTTACACTGTAATTTTATCTTGAAATTTAAATTGAAAAATACGAATTCTCCGGCTAATTAATCCATATTAAAAATTTGGCTTGAAAATTGCCAGCCTGGAAACCAAATGCAAAATCCAGACTCTGTGGATAGAAGTGTGTATTAATTTTTAGTATTTTTCTGAAACCATCTTACAATATCATATTATGTTCGACTATCAAGTTGGATTAATTAAGAAAGGAATAGAGGAAGAAAGGGAGAGAAGGAAGAGAAGGAAAATAGGAAGAGAAAAAGAGAGGAAACAAAGCGGAAAAGAGAGGAAATAAAGCGAAAAAAAGAGTGATCCGCTATCACTTTTGATATGTTTGATACAAAGCTGGACTGATTCAATAAAGTGCAGTGACTTTGCAACTACAACATCAAAACAAAAAAGTCTAAAAATATCAACAAAGCAAGACTATAGTCTGTTCAAGCAAAGGAGACATTCTGGCAAGATGGGAAAATGATTCCAGCTCGCTCAATATTGGTTCAATAATAATAAATTTGCTCTAAAATTGTAGATCAGAATGTTTCATACAATTTGAGAACAAATTGATTATTTTTGAACCAATTTTGACCAAGCAGGAGTCAATCCCCCATCTTGCCAGAATGTCTTCTTTGCTTTGACAGACTATACTGTCGGATCAAAACACAAAGCTAGTCAAAGACCAGATTCAAATCGAAATTTTCACAAACTGGAGTTGAAAAATATCAATGGGACGACTATTGTAGTCTTTTGTATGGTTTTTTACGCAGCCAGTATATGGTATTGCTGTCGCCAAAAAGTCGGAATGAAATTCCAAAATGAATTCAGTCAGTCAAAAAGTTTCGGTTGAAACTTTGAAATCAATGATTTTCATTTAACTAGGCCTAGGTGATGTTTTTGTAATTGAAAAGATACAATAGATACTTTACATCAGCTGTTAGTAGGTTGCATCACGTTTAAGAGACAAATGAATCCTTCTAAACTTCTGGCGTCAGGTATATTCAGAGAGGTATGAAATAAGTCTGTCCAAGAGAGAAGACATTCTGGCAAGATGGCGAAATTACTCCATCTCCATGAATATTGGTTCAAAAGTTATAAATTTGCTCTTAAATTGTAGATAAGAATGTGGTCTCAAATTATAGTTAACATTCTGATCAACAATTTAGATATTTTATATTAAATCATTTTACATATTTTTGATGCTGTATTGAATCATTTACCAACCTTTCAAATTTTAAATTGATAAATCATGGTTTTTTTATTCTTGTGAGTTGAAATTTGTGAGCATAGTGAAAGTGGACATTGTGGATAGACATATAACCTAGATCTTAAACCTTCATCATCATCATTCATTTAACTCATTCATCCTTTGCTTAAAATACTTGGAAACCGAGTCGCAATTGTAGAGAAAGAATAAAGAATAATTAAAAGAATTTGAGACAACAAAATTTATAATTCTTGAATCGATATTGACCGAGCTCGAGTAATTTTCTCAAATTGCAAGAATGCCTTCTTTGCTTGGACTGCAGACTATGCCATAATTATCGATATATCACACAATAAATAGGAGAAAATTGATTTTTGAAAACAGAAACTGTCCAGAATGTCTTTTTTGCTTGAACAGACTACCATAATTATCAATATTTTAGACAATAGGAGAAAATCGATGTTTGAAAACATCGATGGTTCACTTCCGATGTCTTTTACTTATCGATAATGATATCGATGTGTTGTCTTTCGATACCTATCCCTAACTTACACTCTGAAAAATTGACAGCTATATCGTCGTTTTATTATTTTTTTCAACGTCGAAAGCGCCTTGCGTCACAGCCAGTTCCGACATTTTGAATGGGGGAAAAACTGATGCAAGTTTGAAGCGATTGTTCTCTGCGTCGCGACGCGAGGGATAGTTTTGTGACAGCTTCCTCAGTGACGTCACAACGTCAGGAGACAGCAAGACGTCGCAGCGCTTCCTGTCTCCGGCTGGCTGTTTCTTCGAATCAGTTATTCTACTATTATTCAGGAATTGCAATGTCTTCTCCTTTGTTCAATTATTCGCGCTCTGTAGTTTTGTTCTCTCGATAGTGAGAAATCAGTAATTCTATTCACAAAGTTGTGAGATATAGCCTAGCACTGGGGGCTTATGCCCACGAAACAGGTGAAGTGCCTGTATATTTTACTGTACAGCTCTTCACCTGTTTCGTGGGCACGTGCCGCCAGTGTACGAAAGTTATGATGATAGATTATAGTAGGAATGGAAGAGAGATAAGAAATTACATTTACAGAGTTGCTTGGTACAACAAATATTATAATAATGGTACATTATAAATAAAATGGATAATCGCAGAAAGCTTAGAATGTTTTTATTCAAATAGAACTTGTTACACCTTCTGAGAGGCATTTTCTAGTGTTATACTAGTTGTGCTTAAATTTCAAAATTATAGAGAATGCTCTGTTTTGTTATTTTATCCATTATAGATAAAGACCTCCATTCAATAGTAGCTTCAAACAACAGTGTAATTTTCAAAACAATGTATGTATTAGAAATAATGTTAGATAATATCATTAAATAATATTAGAAACAATGTACATATTGGAAATACATGTGTTCCAATGCCTTAGAAACCAATGTGTTCTAAATCTCAAGCAAGTTCAAGATTGCATCAATTTCCACTGCCCTCCTCAACTCTCTCCATAAAAACATTTGAAATAGTTCCGAATTGAGCCAGCAGATGGCAGTAGCAATAGCGTGACTTGCTTCCACTTCCATTGGACACGCCTTCAAGCTCCGCCTTCGGCTCTGAATGGGCGACTACATCGGTTGAAAAAATGTCTGAGTTCGACCAGTAGATAGCAGTAGTTGTTGGGTGATGTTTCAGGTTTGACTTGGACACGCCTTCATGCCCCGCCTGCTTTTTACCGATTGGATGACAGTTTTTCGTGAGTTCTGCCTTGGAAAATGGCTGCTAGAGAGAAAATGGTGGATGTTGTATACGCCACTGTGTAGTCTGTCCAAGCAAAGAAGACCCTCTGGCAAGATGAGAAAATGACTTCAGCTCGGTCAATATTGGTTCGAAAGATACTGATTTCGTCTCAAATTGTAGATCAGAATGCTCCCTACGATTGAGACTAGATCAATAATTTTTGAAACAATATTAAAATAATAAAACCGAGCTGAAGTCATTTCCTCAACTTGCCAGAGGTTCTTCTTTGCTTGGACAGACTATATAATTCATACAATATAATACTGATTCACTTACTCACTGTCTCACGCTTATATAGTTTATTTTCATTTACAAGTAAGTATAATTTCATCAAGTCAGGTACTTATTGAGGGATTTATCAATTTATAGAATTGAGATTTGATGTTACTTTAATCGTGTCATTGAGGACAGTACTAAACCAGTATACCTTAGTATCAGTATCTGTATCTGTATCTGTAGTATCTCAGTATCTGTACCTTAGTAGACCAGTAGTAGACCTAGATATATTTATGCTGTATGAAATGAGCACTGGCGGCTCGTACCCACGCAACAGGTGAAGTGCCCGTATATTTTACTGTACAGCACTTCACCTGTTTCATGGGCACGAGCCGCCAGTGAAATGAGATGGAAAATATGATTTGGCATTTTCATCTTATACTTATCTACCATATCTAATCTCATTTTAACTATTTAGAACTATAGAAATGATAATTATACAAAGATGAATTATCTAATACCGTCCCAATGCCAGAGAATTGTTTGAAAAACTACTACAATTCAGTAGAAATATTAGAGAAAAGTTTAATTTGAATTTGAATACAGTATTAATAAATCGAAAACCCATCACATTTGAGGTATTGATGCTTATATAGGTTTTGAAGTTCGCTGAACTCGGAAATTCACCAACAAATAATCATCACTTTTGTGTGAGTTTCCCAATAACCACTGGCGGCTCGTGCCCACGAAACAGGTGAAGTGTTCGTATCTTTTACTGTTCAGCACTTCACCTGTTTCGTGGGCACGAGCCGCCAGTGCCAATAACTATCACATTGTGATATTGTGTGGTCTAATTAGTATTGGAACGGACTCGCAGTATTATATTTCCAGTATTGTATATTCTCCATATGAAGTGAAATTTTGAAGCAACCACCTCCCTATTAATTTCATTACTTGTTCGATGTTAAAATCCATTTCGATACATTTTATATTATCGATTTTCAGACCTCCACCATCTCGAAACAAACACTAGTGCATCATCGATTTCACCCCCGAAAATGAAATCTTCCCCCGACGGGTCTATTTGCGTACGGCGGTATGTAGTCGGTCCAAGCAAAGAAGACACTCTGGTAAGATGGGAAAATTACTCCAGCTCGGTCAATATTGGTTCAAAGATTATAAATTCAGTCTCAAATTGTAGAAAACATTCTGCTCTACAATTTGATAACAAATTTATAATTTTTTAACCAATATTGACCGAGATGTAGTCATTTTCCCATCTTGCCAGAATGTCTTCATTGCTTGGACAGATTTTAGCTGCGTGACGTGTTGAGCCTTGTACCACCGTATAGCATACTCCATGAAAATTGGCGGTTGGCTAATGCCTATTATTAGTGCTCAGCTCTGTCAGGACAGTCTGAAGCGGTCTACGAGAGCGTAGTTGTTTAGCTGAGGTCACTCTCGACGTGTTGCACACCCGTAGACCGCTCGCCGACGTCCCTGACAGAGTTGAGCGTTGATTATATTAATTCGAAATCCGCCAGTCTCGTTGGCACCTGCTGTATAACCGAATTCATGACTGTCAGTGTGACGTGGTGTGATGGTTTGAGGGATGGGTAAGATGAAAAAGAAGAAAATGGAGGAAGAGAGATAACAGGAGAGGTTAAAGAGAGAGAGAGAGTGAGAGTGAGAGAGAGGAAAACAGAGAGAGAGAGAGAGTGATTGATATGTTTTAGGCTGTGATAGGGAGTGAGATTGAGAGAGAGTAAGATATTCATATTTCAAGAGAGGAAGGGTTAGATTTCGTGATAGAGAAAGAAAAAGAGTGATTTAGAGAATGAGAGAGAGAGAGAGATTCATATTTTAAGAGAGTAATGTTGATTTTTGAAGATAGGGAGAGAAAAAGAGTTATTTAGAGAATGAGAGAGAGCGAGTGAGTCAGAGAGTGAGAAAGATTAATGATGGTATACTCTGTCCAAGCAAAGAAGACATTCTGGCAAGATGGGAAAATTACCCCAGCTCGGTCAATATTAACTCAAAAATTTTTAATTTAGTCTTAAATTTTGGGAAACATTCTGTTCTACAACTTGAGACCAAATTCATAATTTTTCAATCAATATTGGCCGAGCTGTAGTCATTTAACCATCTTGCCAGAATGTCTTCTTTGCTTTAACAGACTGTAGCTGAGCTGTCAATCAGGGTTGGTCTGACGCATATCCTACCTCTCAGCTAGATAAATTTTGATTCAGCTCAAACTAAACATTCTGAACTGGAATCAAAGTTTCTGACGGTTTCATAATATATGAATAGATTTGTAATTCACGTATCTAATAACGTTGTATTCCATTTTTATCATGAATGTATCACGCTGGTACGGGAGTTCCTTATAATCTATAATTCGTTCGAACGAAGTATACCTATTCTTTTACTTATTTTGTATTTATTCATGTTGTAGTTATTATCAGTAGATTGAGAAAGTTTGTTAATATTAGCGATTATTTAAACGTCCTCTTTCATCGTACTCCCATTTTCATGTCCTGAATAAGAAATTCTATCCAATTAGACGGATGGCGAGTGGCTGTTGTGTTATTGATGCTCAGCTCCCTCAGGACAGTGTGCGATCGGTCTGCGATAGCGCATCTCAGTCGAGAGCTGGACTAATTCGCTCTTGCAGATCACTGACAGACTGTCCTGACAGAGGTAAGCATGGATAACAGTCATTTACAATCCGTCAGTTCAAGCTACTGCTGTGTATTTATCGATTACTGGGCTGAGAATTGCAAGCTTCAAAATTATTTATTTTTATGGCCATATCATTGTAAATGCATTTTGGGAGACAACTATCTACTAAGAATATTTAAAAACGAATTGAAATTAATTTTATTCAACAATTTACAAATATAACATTTTCCTTAAAGTCAATACAGTTTTGTCTCTGGGGGTAAGCCTTCTGTGCCTGTGAGTATAGAGAGGAATGATGATGAGAGATGCGAATACGTTTTAGGCAGTCGGGACCGACGGCTTATGGTCTACTCCGGCCGTGTCTATGTGATTGTACTGTGGTCAAAATCTGTTCCCCGGTCAAGGATCGAACCCGGAATCTCTGATTATCAGACCGGCGATTATCACTCACTGCAACGAGCCACCCATTAAAAGTAATTACAGTATTATTGAATCAGATAAAAAATTAACAGTTATTAAAAAAAATAAAAAATTTCAAGTAGGCTACTCCGAGAAAAATATGATTTTGTCATGTACTTGAAAGTGATAAAATAGTCACAAAAAATTTTATAACTGGAAACATTAGCCCATTCCTCTATCATAGGATACCATTTTCCTGGCCTATATTATTCCTGATGCATCGGCTAAACACCATTCCATGTAACTTTCGACTCGAAATACATTCTACATATTATAAGTGTTACACCAAGTAGGAATTTACATCAAATACAGTTTAGATAACACAACACTCTGTGAAGCGACAGGTAGGCCTTCTGTAAATATAGTTGACAACCTGTAGGCCTGCACATAATATAGGTATAGCTATGCTGTAGACTGTACATAGTAGGCCGACTGTGGACCAGTATACATAGGTATAGCGTTTACGTGGGGCCAACAAGCATCACCTGCATCATAGCTTGTGTACGTGTTGACGCGTGCGTGAGTGCGTACCGCGCACGCGTGATAGATGCGTTTTGGGTTGCGACGCCTGACAACGACGTCAGTCTGTGGAGCGCGTCGCGACGCTAAGTGCAACGCCGGTCAGGTTGAGTGATCCTAAGGAATATATCGATCATCAACTACCTGTTAGCAACCTGTGAGTGGTAGGTGCACTACAGTACACTATAACTATATATTATGTCAGTTGTCACTATGATTTCTGTGGAAGTAATTATTGGCTTCAAGAATTGAAGTAATATGTAATAATAAATTTCATAAACGTTGAAATAATTACCTGTTAGCAATCTTTGA
This sequence comes from Sogatella furcifera, assembly GCA_017141385.1. NCBI lineage: Eukaryota > Metazoa > Arthropoda > Insecta > Hemiptera > Delphacidae > Sogatella > Sogatella furcifera. The sequence goes on along the minus strand of CM029546.1, from coordinate 587,925 downwards.
GTAGGTATTGTAATAGTATATACTCTGTCCAAACAAAGAAGACCCTCTGGCAAGATGGGGAAATGACTCCAGCTTGGTCAATATTGCTTCAAGAATCATTGATCTGGTCTCAATTGTAGGAAACATTCTGCTCTACAATTTGAGACCAAATCAATAATTTTTTATCCTATATTGACCGAGCTGGAGTCATTTTCTCAACTTGCCAGAGGGTCTTCTTTGCTTGGGCAGACGATAGTCATTCAGTTAGTTGGGTCTACTACGTTCAATTGTACCTATATTTAAATGTTTGGACGGTTGCAGTCGCCAATATGTATATGCCGATATGATATTTAATTATTATTAAATAAATGGATGAATGAATGTTGCCATGAATTGTGATACAATAAGAATAAATTAGTATCTCTGGAAAATAAAACCTAAAATTACATGACTTTTGTTTCTGTTCCAATGTCTTGAGCTGTGACATGCTATCAAGGAAAATATAGAAATACAGAATGTGTCACATGAAATATAGTTTTTCTTTTATATTCTAAGATATTATTCTTTCATATTCTGAGAGATATTCTAAGGCTGGACGATCGAGGTTTATGTGCTTCAAAAATAGATAAATTCACTCATCTTTGTCCTTGAGAATACTATGTGTCCCATGAGGTCCACGGGTATATAACCTGAAACTGTGAATTTTTAGAGAAACGTTGATGATGAAACTGTAGTAAATAATTGAAAATATTCTGGGAATAATCGAATAATACCTCAATAAGGTAAAGCTCTCTTGTAATATATTGATTCGAATAACATCGAGTCTTGATTGACTAAACACTGGCGGCTCGTGCCCACGAAACAGGTGAAGTGCTCGTATTTTTTACTGTACAGCACTTCACCTTTTTCGTGGGCATGAGCCGCCAGTGTAATAAAATAATTTTAGTCAATCATGACTCGGTGTTATTCGAATCAATACCTATAATCAACTAATCTTGACGATATGAATTTCAACAACTTAAAATAATTGTATTAAGAATTTAAGTAATTGGGAATTGCAAAATTTAAGACATGAAATCGAGCAGTGATACTCTTTAATTATGATTTTGTTAATTCATAAGAAATTTTATTTGAATACAGTTTTTGATTTAAATTTATTCCCCGTTCTATGTGTAGAAATTGCCATCTTTATTGTAGAAACCCCCGAGAATGAAGTAAGGGTAAGAACATGTCAAATAAGGTGAGGCTTAAGGTTAGGCTGCGGGTGCTACATCTCTATATATAAAAGCGAATTGGCACTGATTCATTCATTCATTCATTCATTCATTCATCACCAGAACTAAAAATCCACTGAACCGAATTAGTTCAAATTTGGCAGGCATGTTCAGTTGGACGTTTAGACGCGCGCTAAGAACGGATTTCAAAAACTTTTCAAGGATACGCCAAATATTTTATTTTTTCTATAGTTTTTCGGCGTTTTCTTCATTTTTTCGAGAACCAATCGGTAGAAAATGTTGATATTTGGTGGGCAGGTTCAGATGAGGTCTAGAAATGTTGTGTTAAAATATTCTTGCAATCCGTTCAAGATTACGCCGGTAATCAGGTTTTCAAAATTGTAGATGTGTTGCGGGTTGCATATCTTCCGCCTTGATACGACCAATCCTAACTGTAAATTCAATGGTTCAGCGAGATTATAGATGAACTAATTTGTAAGATATTGAATAAAGTTTTAGACTATGTCCGATATACTTCCCAAGGTTACGCTTAATATTAGCGTTTTACTTTTTTTTTTAATTTTCGTAGTTTTTCGTAGATGTTTCTAGAACATATTGGCAGAAAATTTTGAAATTAGGTAAACAGGTCCAGATTAGGTGTAGAAATGCTGTGCTCAATAAATTTCGAATCCCTTCTGAACGGAATTTGCAGGCGAGCGAAGCGAGCCTGTTTGTTTCAGCTGACACTGACAGAGGTTTTGCAGGCGAGCGAAGCGAGCCTTTTTGACTCACTTACACTGCCCATACAGTCGGGGGTCCAGGGAGCGGAGCCCCCTGGCTAGGCGGAGAAGGCGAGCGAAGCGAGCCTGCCGGCTAGTAGTATATCCATAGTTCCACATCTATAGCATACATCATTTGTATATCAAAGTATAGTAAAAACCTCAAGTCTCACCTTAATTGACATATTCTTACCCGAACTCTTGTTTCGTCTTTTCGTTTTTATGAGTGAGTGAACCATTAAGGTAAATAATAGATCTATTTATCGTGAAATCAAATGTCCCAGTAAGGGAATTCGTAAGTAATAGCCTTAGCGCTTCACTTTCAAAGTCCCTGCTTCACTTGTAAGTCCCTACTTAGCTTAACAGCAACTTGGGTGTAAATAGCTGTTCTCCATCACCTGAGTAAACAAGATTCAGCGAGCTCGTTCTCAAAGTTTGCCAGTGACAGAAAACATCGATCATTTCAATTTATCGATGCCAAAACATCGATCAGTCTAACTAATCGATTGCGAAACATCGATACTGTTTGAAGTTTAGTTGGAAAGTGAAACATCCTTCGATAAGATATGATGCTGGGAAGATGTTTGAGTCAATACTAAACCATGAACTTATTATCTCATTAGTATAGTCTGTTCAAGCAAAGTAGACATTCTGGCAAGATAGAAAAATGACTCCAGCTCAGTCAATACTGGTTCAAAAATTATAAATTTTGTCTCAAATTGTTGAGCAGAATGTTTTCTACAATTTGAAACCAAATTTAAAATTTTTGAAATAATGTTGACCGAGCTGGAGTCATTTTCCAATTTGACAGGATGTCTTCTCTGCTTGGAGAGGCCTAAAATTGTAGAGCAGAATGGTTTCTAAGATTTGAAGCCAAATTTAGGCTATAATTTTTGAGATAATATTGACCGACCTGGAGTCATTTTTCCATCTTGCCAGAATATCTTCTCTGTTCCTTGGTACCCTAATATGATTTCCTCGAAAATACAAAAGGATTCCAAAATTCTTCAATGTGATGATATTCATTTATCTTCAAGAAGCCATATACCTGGCTGCCATAAATTGCAGCCACATGGTGGTTAGCAAATATATAAATCGAAGGCTTAGCTGTGTCAGGATATATTAAATGAAAACTTCTCAACATCTATCAGGACAGTCTGAAGCTGTCTCCAAGAGCAAATTAGTGTAGGCTATCTGGGTTTGCTCTATGGTTTCGACGTACTCTCGCAGACTGTCCTTCCAGAGCTGATAATTGATACTGAATGGCACAGAATGAGAATGATCTTTCCACTAGTAAAGTCTGTCCAATCAAAGAAGACATTCTGGCAAGATGGGAAAATTACTCCAGCTAGGTGAATATTAGTTCAAAAATGATAAATTTGGTCTCAAATTGTAGAAGACATTTCATTTTGATCCACAATTTGGTACCAAATTTCTAATTTTGTTCAATATTGGTCGAGCTGGAGTCATTTTTCGATCTAACAAGAATGTCTTCTTTGCTTGGACAGACTGTACTCACTATACAGGGTGTTTCAGGAGGAATGTGCAATACTCCTCAGGCTGATTCCTTACACCAAGTAGACAAAAAAGTTCCATGGGACCAACCCCCAAAAACGCTTTGTTACCGAGATAACAATGGCGGAAAATTGAGATTTTTCAAAAAAATATTTATTTTTCCAATTTTTTTGAGGCTTTACTGAGGTTCTAAAATAATCAATTCCTATGTAAAATTAGCTAAGAAATTCAATGAAACCAATCTGAAGTCTTTAACTACAACGCTTAATGAGATAATTGAAAAACTATGTTTAAAAACGCCATTTTTAAACAATAAGGGTTATAACTGGATAAGGAATCATAAATTTTTATTTTTTATTAATGGAAGTTGAAGAGAGTCGGATTCCAAAGAAAAAGTCAAATAGCAGCGATTGTGTAAATCTTACCCAAATCTCAGAAATAGCGATCAAAAATCGCAAAATTCGACAAAACCTAGCACAAGTGATAAATTTGTATTTAGTAGCGATTTTGCGTTTTTTGATCGCTATTTCTGAGATTTGGGTGAGATTTACACAGTCGCTGCCATCCAACTTTTTCTTTAGAATTCGACTCTCTTCGACTTACATTAATAAAAAATACAAATTTATGATTCCTTATCCAAGGGATTCCTTATCCCTTATTGTTGGAAAATGGTGTTTTTTAAGCATATTTTTTCAATTATCTCAATAACCGTTGAAGTTACAGACTTCGGACTGGTTTCATTGAATTTCTCAGCTAATTTTACATAGGAATTGATTATTTTAGAACCTCAGTAAAGCCTCAAAAAAATTAGAAAAACAAATATTTTTTGAAAAATCTCAATTTTCCACCATTGTTATCTCGGTAACAAAGTGTTTTTGGGAGCTGGTCCCATGGAACGTTTTTGTCTACTCGGCGTAAGGATTCAGCCTGAGAAGTATTGCACATTCCTCCTGAAACACCCTGTATAGCATCGACTCAATAAAATTATTCATGAAGCAGTAATGTACACAATAAGCTCTACACTGATATGATTCTAACTTTAACTAATATGATTCACTAATCCTGCATACAACCCTTACATAATGAAGTAAGGATTAGGATTAAACTATACAATCCTGCAATCCGTATTTTTAATAATAGAATATCATCCTCGTACTATTTGATCCATCTGGCATTTATCATTCATGGAACTATAATGTTACCTAACAATATAGTCTGTCCAAGCAAAGAAGAGCCTCTGACAAGATAAGAAATTGACTCCAGCTCGGTCAATATTGGTTCAAAAATTATCGATTTGGTCTCAATATTGTAGGAAACATTCTAATCGACAATTTGAGGCCAAATCAATATTTTTTGAACCAATATTGACCGAGCTGGAGTCATTTTCTCATCATGTCAGAGGCTCTTCTTTGCTTGGACAGACTGTATGTCACAATGTGACGTGACGACAACAGTCTGCTTGGAAACTGAGAGACCGATGATTCCAGTCTGATTCCCGTGGGAGTCGGCACGCTTCCGCGTCATCCTAATGGATTAGTACGTCATCACCGGACGCTATTATTCCGAGAGATGAAGTAATAATTAATCAATAAATGTGTTTTAATTGAAACTGACTGATTCCATTGCAGATGGTTCATAATTATATAGATAGCTCATATATTGATAGGATGAAAGCATCATAGCTATAGCTATATTATTTATGGCTATACTTACTGTAGGTTAGCTCAAATATCGATGGTTATATATTAATGGCTTGTATATTGATAGATTTATATTGTGGATATAGTCTGTCCAAGCAAATAAGACCCTCTGGCAAGATGGGAAAATGACTCTAGCTCGGTCAATTTTGGTTCAAAAATTATTAATTTGATCTCAAATTGTAGAAAACAATTTGATATACTATTAAAACCACATTTATAATTCTTGAACAGATATTTACCTAGCTGGGAGTCATTTCTCTATCTTTCCAGATGGTCTTCTTTGCTTGAACAGACTATAGCTTTTGAGTCTTGCCATCACGACCCATGGTTTGACAGCTTTGATTAACATCGAATTATCGTTAGAGAGAGAGAGAGAGAGAGAGAGAGAGAGATAGATAGATAGATAAATTGCCTTTATTAAGGGCGGAGTTAAGACTCTTGGTCCTCTCTACCACTCAACCCTTAAGGTTGAGAGAGAGAGAGAGAGAGTGTGTGTTGTTGAAAAGAGAGAAATAGAGAGAGGAGATTAGATTAAATTAGATTACTTTATTCAAATAGATAACAAAATACAGGTTAGATTTTACATTACAATATAAATGAGTAGAACACATTTTTATTAATTTAGTAGTCTATAAATTTCAAAAAATAGAAACTTCCAGTAACAAATACGAATAATGGTGATTTAATGAGTGCAAAATCTATACAAATGTCGATCCGAGGTTCTGCAACATGGATAAGAAGTGAAAGTTATCTAGATGGAAAGGCGAAGTTTAAACATATATATGTCCATTCAGAGAGAGAGAGATAGAGAGGGTATGAGAAAGAGAGATTAGATTTCTCTATTCATTTAGATAGCAACAAAGTATTTATGCATAGTTTGTAGATTACAAAAGTTGTTATTAAATCTAATTATTCTATCATTTTTCCAAGTTACACACAAACTACAATTTTTACAGGTAATTTTGTAATCTATTCAACGAGAGTGGTTACATATGAATGCAAAAATCATAGGACAATTATCCAAACAATATGCTACTTGCTTGCAATCTTACTTGTTGTGTATTAAAAGATCTTAATGAAAAGGCGAAGTTTGGACATAAAAAGAGAGAGAAAGAAGTTTGGACATAAAGAGAGAGAGGGAGAGAGGGAGAGAGAGAGAGAGTGAAATTGTGGAACAGCTTGAGGGAATGAGAGAGCGGGATGAAGGAAAGTATGTGATGAAATTATTATAAGGTATTCGCAGACAATAATTGGAGAAAGATTATCGACTTATATCTGAAAAATCTATAAGAATGAAGTTTCTATCATCTGATAGCGAGGAGAACAAGCAGACGAATTTAAATTGTATATTGTTCAAGTATCTGTCCTTGTACAATGCATCTCGTTACTTATTAATTGCTAAATTTGATGTGATTTTTATTAGCTTTTTGATTCTCAATAATTGAATTCGTTAAGCAGAACGCATGTTCCAATACTTGGCGGAGAGAAAACAATAGGTGATTTATTCAGATCTAACTGTTTCAATGTTCAGACAGAGGAATCACTTGTATATCAACCTTATATTAAAAGCTATTTTGTCTCTTTTATAGAATGATCTGAATCAAATTCTTCATCATGAAAGCAGATATCAACATTTTTTCATTATCACACAGATTCATTTGAATTTTCTCCTTGGATTGGATTCTTCAGTACTAGGCTAGTACTGGCCTCAGTAACACGATGAAAAGTAAGATTAAATCTCAATTCTATAAATTGATAGATCCTTCAAGAATGTCCCTAGCTTGATGAAATTATACTCACTTGAATAAATGAATGAACTATTAACGGTGGAATAGTGATTAGTGAATCAGCGTTATGTTGTATGAATGATACACCATCCACCATTTTCTCTCTAGCAGCCATTTTATGAGGCAGAACTCACGAAACACTGTCAACCAATCAGAAAAGAGCTGGTGGGGCATGAAGGCGTGTCCAAGTCAAACCTGAAACATCACCCGACAACTGCTGCTATCTACTGTTCGAATTCGGAAACTTTCCTAACCGAAGTCGCTGGCCAATCAGAGCCGAAGGTGGAGCTTGGAGGCGTGTCCAATGGAAGTCGAAGCAAGTCACCCTACTGCTACTGCCATCGACTGGCTGAATTCGGAACTATTTTGAATGTTTTTATGGAGAGAGTTGAGGAGGGCAGTGAAAATGGCGACTCAATTTGCTTGGAAAATACACAATTACTTACCTCCGTAACTATCTTCAACTTGAATAAGTATCGATTTGGAAGAACATAGATGCACCTTGCTTTTCATCAAGCTCTCCAAATTTTGAGACTAATGATTGCAAAAGCAAGAGAGTATTAAATTGAAATCCACCAGGAAGAACGACAGATAGTCTGAGCTTTGGCGTAAAATTCAAATTGAAATTCAAATCCAAACTCAAATTCATTTATTGTCATCATATTTCACAAAATGTATAACAAAGTCAACAAGAATACAAATAATTGCAGCATAGGCACAACACAAAATCATAAATTCATCAACAAATCAGTCAGCAAGTTATATGGACATAGGACATTTTTCTACAAGAAAAATTTCAAGTTTTCTCTTGAAACAATTGTGCATGATGATTACATGATATTTTTTGATGATACAGTGAAGAAAAATCTTGTAAATATGATGGAGACTAGTTTTATAGAAAAATACGGCAGATGGGATGCAAGAAACGGTTAAAGCTGTGAATAAACTTGCTTAATTACTTATAAATCGCTGATTTATACATAAATATTGCATACATCAAATCGAGATATACAGAATAATTAGTTTATTTTTAAGCAATAAATGAAATAAATATCCTTTGATTCATGTTAGTAACCCCAAAATCTTTCTTACAATATAATAGAAGCTAAATTTCTATTTTCTCCCGAGTAACGTTGAAAACTGGATCTCTTTCATTGAAAATAAATACAGTCCGTCCAAGCAAAGAAGACATTCTGCCAAGGTAGAAAAATGACTCCAGCTCGGTCAATATTTGTTCAAAAATAATAAATTCGATCTCAAATTGTATAGCAGAATGTTTCCTATAATTTGAGACCAATCTGTAAATTTTTAAACCAAGTTTGGCCGAGCTGGAGTCATTTTCCCATCTTCCCAGAATGTCTTCTTTGCTTGGAGAGGACATAACAGGAATTCCCATTTGTGCCCTTCATCATGCTCTCCGTAGCGTTATTCTCAGTAAGTTTGCTGAGAGGAGGCAAAAGCGTGCTCTTGGTATGCAAATAATGCTTGTGAATAACTTCTCTTTTTTGATGCAAAGTGCAGTTCGCAAGATTATATTGAAATTCAGGAAACATAGTGCCGGTCTTTTGAGAGTGATTCTATTCTATATATTTGAATTTAGCTTCATACTGTGTTACTAACGGCTGAGGGATGAACTGGCTCAGTAGGACATGAAACAGATTTCCATGCTAAGAGATTGATGATGATGATGAGTTGAACACGGAACTAGATTTCAATGGAGTTGATTAAAATTGCATGGTTTGGAATAAGTTGAAGATTATGTAATTTGGAGTTTAGAAATCTGTATTTACGAGTGGTGTGTATTTCGAAGCACTGGCGGCTTGGCACACGAAACAGGTGAAGTGCTGCACAGTAAAATATACGGGCACTTCACCTGTTTCGTGGGCACGAGCCTCCAGTGTTTCGAAGTCTGAACTTGAGTCAAGAATTATTACTCTTATTTGAATTATTAGCCTCATAGAACAATCATCTCAAAAATGTGTGATTGAACGTAAGAGTCTTACAATTTATAATAATTAGAAATGCTTTTATGGTGCAATTTTTTCGATGTTATTCTCACTTTTAAATCTTAGAACAGAATTCTAAATTGTAGTTTTCAATTTTTGACCATGGAAATTTGTGAATTGTGATAGTCTTTGATGATCTTATAAACATAACCTTTTTTTTAGAAATATGTATTGAAATTTGAGAAAAACGTTTTGGACCTTGTTGTCTGTGTTTTAACCCTTTATTGTAATTAATCGACTAAATAAATGAATGAATGTATGACATTTTCAGTGAACCGCACAATAGTAAAAAGCTGATGCTGGTCACCCATCCCAGCGTTGTCTTGAAAGCACGTGTCTCAACCGAGATTATCAATAGAGAATACACAATTAAAGAATTAATAATATTCACCCTGCATTGGTTAATCTTAATTATTGGCAGAATTTCAATAGCATTATTTCCAAATTCAGGCGTAAAACACTGGCGGCCCGTGCTCACGAAACAGGTGAAGTGCTCTACAGTAAAAGATACGGACACTTCACCTGTTTCGCGGGTACGAGCCGCCAGTGGCTTAAAATGATGTCTGTTTACATACTTATCACGAACGGAAAGTATATTCCATAATCAATATGAGAGAATATTTTCCATTAGGATTATCTCATTTTCCATTATAAATTGTTATATTTTCAGGAATGAAAACCCGTGTTAAGCTCTGGTATTATAGACTACTCACAGTAACATATTTATCAATTGAAATTGAACCGCTCTGAAATTTATCGCATTTATCAAATTTATTCACTGATTATTCTACGCTCTTTACAATAAACAAATATTGTATGCTTCACTCTGTCCAAGCAAAGAAGACATTCTGGCAAGATGGGAAAATGATTCCAGCTCGTTTGATATTGGTTCAAAAATTACAAATTCGGTCTTAAATTGTAGATCAGTATGCTTATCACAAAATAGGACGAACTTTATGATTTTTGAACTAATATTGACCGAGCTGGAGTCATTCACCCCTCTTGCCAGAATGTCTTCTTTGCTTGGACAGACTATAACCAACCAAAAATATGGAATATTACTGTATAGTTTAATTAATATACAGAGAGACAACGATGAAAATTATTAATCAACTTTTGTTTCTCATAATTTCCAGCTCACTGACGAAGGGTTGTGCAATAAAAAATGAATAAAAACTCAAAAGTGGAATGGGTAATATGAATTATTACTTCTTCCTAATTGCCACTGTGAGAAGGGGTGATTTCATGTTTGAAATCAACCCTTGAAATGTTTGAAATATTATTGTATGAGAATTAAATTTGAATACCGATGTTTAGTTGTTGAGTTTATTCGAATGAACTCAGCTCATTCCATTTATGGCGAATATTCTTCGGCTCTACGTATAAAATAAATTCAAACTCAATTATGATTTTTGCACAGTCGGCTCGTACCCACAAAACAGGTGAAGTGCCCGTATCTTTTACTGTACAGCACTTCACCTGTTTCGTGGGCACGAGCCGCCAGTGCTCAATCGTGATTTAAGTATATGATGGTTTCTTAGTGTTTCAGACCCTACTTTAGAGTTGTTTTATACAGATTTTGAAGATAATATAATCTGTGGAATGAGGTTGAAAGAGTTTTAAGAATCCCAATTTCTTTTCAAATTATACAGACCGTCTAGTCAAGTGAAATTAATTATACAATAATAATAATTCACCTTTTCATAAAAATTGAATTTATATCCAGAATTCGAATACAGTTGATATTATCACTGGCGACTCGTGCCCATGAAACAGGTGAGGTGCCCGTATCTTTTACTGTACAGCACTTCACCTGTTTTGTGGGCATGAGCCGCCAGTGGTTGATTATCATGATTGAGTTCCAAACGAATAAATTGTTTAAACGGATAAATAATTTATCCAATCATTTGAATATATTATTATCAAGTACGGTAATGATATTGTAGGAGTGAGCTACAATGAGAATTTCAACAATTTTTATCTAATAGTGAAAACAATTTCAATAGAACGGTATAATTTTATTTGTTTATTTGAACATTGGAATATTCTTCTAGTATGAAATTGGAAGCTATTTTACTATATAGCTATTAAACTATTTATTGCTTTATCTGAGAGCTTGCAAAGTCTATCATTGAATGTATTTTCAAAAATTATAAAAAGATTCCTACTACAAAATGCGTTCTATACATTGGAAGAGTAGTATGAAAGTGTGATTTCTATTGTTCTATGACTTATCGATGACCATTCTTCATAATTTTACTGTAAATACCACCTTTAATTTTGATGTATTAAGACTCTGTTATTTATTGTTATGCGAATTTCTTATTAGTTAATATTGAGACTCTGTTGCTTGTATATTCAATATTTTTTGTTGATTTTGTATCCTTGACGTGTGTGATGCACTTGAAGTTTTCAAGGGTTTCTGCAAATAAACGAATTTTGAATTTTGAAGTAGCGTATCAGTGCCATTCTTAGAACTCTACTGACAGCCTATTGGTCAGAATTTTGTAGTGAACAAAATGGTGTCTCGACCAATGGGAGTGAATGGCTGGGGAAGCGGTTAAGTGATTTGAAATGGCTGCTTTCTGTTAATAGTATTATTGGTATCAACCGAGTGAAGTGTCTACCTTCATCGATTCACTGGATTACTTCAAATTATTATCTTTCAACAACTCTAGATTATCAATAAATATTCTTTTCATGTTTTTGTGTAACTTGAAACAATATTCACAGATATGATATTATAGCATATGGGAGGAAAATAGTATCCAAAACTCGTTCGTATCAATGTTATTGTACTATAGCGTGAATTTTAGTCGAGATATTGACTGATGAAAATTAAAGACTGATTTCAAATAAGAGAAGAGAAGTGTATAGTGTATAGTCCAAGAAAAGATGACATTCTGGCAAAATGGTAAATTGACTCCAGCTCGGTCAATATTGTTTAAAAAATAATAAATTCTGTGTCGAATTGTGGATCAGAGAATTCCCTACAATTTGAAATGAAATTCATAATTTTTAAACCAATATTGACCGAGCTGGAGTCATTTCCCCATCTTGCCAGAATGTCTTCTTTGCTTGAACAGACTACTATACTGTACATTTTATATGGTCTAAATTGATTGACAGATTTTCAAGGATGATCTCAAATAAAAGAAGAGATGAAGGATCTTTTTTTGCAATATTAAGTACAATACTAACTGATTTTATATACATATAGGAGGATTTAGAAGTGCATATACAAATACATATTACATATTAGGGAGGGACATATACAAATACATATTAGGGAGGATTTAGAAGTGCATACATGTATTAGAAGTGAAGAGTATTATCACAATGCTGTAATTTCCCAGTAGATACCTCTTTGATTGGAAAAATGCAATTCAACGGGTAGAATGTTGAAAAAGTTGACGGAGAAAAAAGTAGAGCTCTTTTCTAGAAAACAGGAGATTTTTTGCCCGTTGATGTTGAAAAGTTCAATAAAATTTTCGATTACTGGCGAGGAAACTCATCTATCTCGTGAATGAATAATTCTCCCATCACATTCTGTCCAAGCAAAGAGGACATTCTGGCTAGATGGGAAAATGACTCCAATTTGCTCAATATTGGTTCAAAAATTATCAATTTGGTTTCAAAATGTAGGAAACATTCTGATGTATAATTTGAGACAAAATTGGTAACTTTTTAACCAATATTGACCGAGCTGGAGTCATTTTCCCATCTTGCCAGAATGTCTTCTTTGCTGGAACAGACTGTATCAGATCCTGTCCGATGCAGTGAAACGGTTTTGGTTTTTTCTATAGCGCCTCCAGAAACTAGGAGATTAACTATTAGTATGACTGAGTTAATTGGTTTCTGTTGAACTTTTGTATTAATTTATCACCAAGATATGATCTTCAATCATTATTAGTATTGGTAAGTTCAACCAATTCATACTTTGAGAGTTCTTCAATACTACTTATATTATGTGTTATTGATTATTCAGTAGAGCTCAACAAGGGCTTCCATATGATAAATATGAGAGAAGTTTAAAAAAATACAATAATATTTTATAGCATTTCTTCTTATTACAGAGAACATCCTATTATATTAAGCGAGTAATTTCTGTATGTATGTATGTATGTATGTTTGTATGTATGTGGAACCACGGATCTAGAAAACGGCTGTAACGATTTTCTTGAAATTTGAAATCTAATGTAACCGTGATGGAACAATAAGATTGCACCAGGTCTCATGTCCAAGAAAACTCTCTGGCAGGATTAATAAAAGAATAAAATATTCCTTATTCAGGCATAATCCCAAGTACTGCGTATAATGGCTGTTATCGTTAGCTGACCAATGCTATCCAGCTGGAGTGAATTGAGTTACATTCAAGTCTATAACACATGTTCATGTCTATCAAAAAATTGTGAGAGGTGATCATATCAATTTTGAATTTATTTTTTTACAAGGAGGTTCCTTGATTTTTTCAATAACATATTTATGTAATTCAACAGTTCGGCCGCAGCTTCAGAGCGAAGCTCGGTACCAGATATTAATTATTATAGCTCTTATCTTCTTACTATAAAAAGCAGCATTATACTGCTTATATACAGTAGAACGTCAATAATCCGGATTAATTGGGACCGGACCCCATCCGGATTAACAAATTATCCGGATTACCGTATCGAAAGGGCCAGCAGGCACTATTGAGAAAAAACTGTTTTCAAATCGTATATATTCTATTGAGAAAGTACACTATTTTATTGTAGTACAGGGTCTAAAAATATAGAAATTAAACCCATTTCTTTCAAGAACAATATCGTATTTTCATTTTTAGCATTCAAATATTTTTATTTCTTGCTGGAGACAAATCCGGATTATTGACGGTCCGGATTTTTGTCGTCTGAATTATCAACGTTCTACTGAATTTCTATTACCATTCTCTCTAGTAGAACGCATGAAAGTAGTCCTAAAGAAACTGGAACAGCAGAGAATATGCTCTGTTTCAATGGATGCTGAGTGAAATTAGTTTTATCAATATTGTGTTTACTCATGAAAGACAAATATTTTGAGAGAAATAAAACAGTTTTTACCTCGAATCTTATTCTATAATAATTAATTTTATTAATTAACCATCAACTATTAATATTAATTAATAATACTCACTATATTATAGTCTTGAAACTATTAGACTTGAGTCCATCACAGTCTTCGAGTTGAATAACCGAGCTGAAAAAAGCTATAATAATTCAAAGGAAATTTTTAATATCGCATTTTATTTGCGAACTTCCGATGAAACTTCAACTTTGACCAAAGTGAAAGTTATTATTATCATGCACACTCCCTCGCTCTAAAAGAGTTTTGTAACTCGATTAAATACTCACCAAACGTCCTCTATGATTCAAAAACTCACTGGCGGCCCGTACCCACGAAACAGGTGAAGTGCCCGTATCTTTTACTGTACAGCACTTCACCTGATCTGTGGGCACAAGCCGCCAGTGCAAAAACTGTATCGTTCAGGTGAAAGCTTCCTGCACTGTCCATTCAGAGAAGACATTCTGGCAAGATGGAAGAATGACTCCAGCTCGGTCAATATTCGATCAAAAATTGAAAATTTGGTCTGGAATTGTAGAAAAAATCTTTTTCTACAATTCAAAAGCAAATTTATAACTTTTGAACCATTATTGACCAAGCTGGAGTCATTTTCCCATCTTACCAGAATGTCTTCTTTGCTTGGACAGACTATTATATTGAGCATTAACGAAGTTTCAACTTTGAAAAAAGTTCCATGTGGGAAAATTTTATAATTTCAGCTTATTTTTGAAACTTTTGTAGCGTCAGATTTGTTTCTCTTCATGCACTCAACTGAACTTCAATTGATGTAACTTCTGACTTGGTGTAACATGTATAAGATAGAGATTACAATTTATATTCGAAGTAGGAAGTTACATAAAATATAGTATAATAATCAGCACCCTTATTAGGCAAGTTTTGTTGGTAATTAACTGAAAGTACTTGTTGCTCCATCTTGTCAGAATAATCCGACATCGTTGTTCCTAGTCTTACTTCTCCTTCACTGGATATAGTCCGTCCAAGCGAAGAAGACATTCTGGCAAGAGAGGAGAATGACTCCAGCTCGGTCAAAATGAGTTCAAAAATTATAGAATTCGTCTCAAATTGTAGAAAACATTCTGATCTACAATTTGTGACTAAATTTATAATTCTCTAGACAATATTGACCGAGATGTCAATATTCTCCCATCTCGTCAGAATGTCTTCTTTGTTTGGACAGACTAAACTTAATCTTACTTGTTCTTCAGTTGATATAAGCTGATTGAAAGAGAGTGTTTCCAGCTTACATAGGCGATTTTCATCAATTTTATTCCTTTCATCCTCATTTTAATTAAATATTATTTTTTAATTATTTTTATATTCAATAAAAATAAAATATTCTCATGGCTTTTGATGGTGGGGAGACCCTTACGGGTAGTTCCACCTCGCCAATTTGTACTTGGCCAAATACCGGTCACCCATCCAAGAGCAGACCACAGTGTTCGTGACTTAATATAACGTTCACCGATAGATCACCCTCCCAATTGCCTGTAGGTACTTTTTTGAATAATTTACATCGGCGATTATAATTTTGATGCCCCAAGAGGATTCCTTGATTATAAGGTCTGATTAGGAATACTATCACAAGAATCCAGATGATTTTATTCATCTGATTTTCACAGGAAGTTCTCGAGAGTTTTCTAATTATTGTTTTCTCTAGAGCTAATTCTTAAGAGATAATCAGTATTTTGATTGGAATGAAAATTAGGGGGACTAGTGATTAGATTGAAGATTCAGACCAAGTCTTGGTCTTGGTCAGACCAAGCAAAGATGGAGAACTATCGTCCGATAGCTTTACTGACTGTGTTCTCAAAGGTTTTCGAAAAGGCAGTGTACAATCAACTTTCAAAATATTTCGAAGATAATAATTTGCTGTACCCAAATCAATTTGGTTTTCGTAAGCGCCACTCAACCAGAGATGCGGTCTCAAATGTAGTTACGGACGTATTGAATAGTCTAGACCAGAAGGAGTGTGCTATGGGGATATTCTGCGATTTATCAAAATCATTTGATATGGTCAATCATAGATTATTGTTGAGAAAACTAAAGCACTATGGAGTAATTGACGAGTCTTTGAAATTTTTCAGTAGTTATTTGCTGGATCGAAAACAGAGAATTAAACTGATTGATGGAGATGGAAGAGTCTTTTATTCAGAATCGGAAACAATACCTTGCGGAGTTCCACAAGGTTCAATTCTGGGCCCATTGCTGTTTATAATATACGTAAATGACCTTCCAAACAGTATATTAAATTCAAAAGTTCTTCTCTTTGCTGACGACACAACGATCATTGTAACTGGAACGCAAAATACTGTAATTGAGAAAACCAAAGTAACAATGAATGAAATGCAAGTCTGGTTTCAAGCAAATGGCCTCCAGTTGAATGCAAAGAAGACAAAGTTATTGAATTTCAAATTGAAGATAAGTAAGGAAATGGATATTTTACTTGATAAGACGTTTAAAAGGTCTCATGCACAAAGAAGTCTGCTTCTTAGGAATTAGAATGATGAACAGCCTTGGATGGTCAGAACAAGTAGATCACATTCAGAACAAAATATCCACAATGATTTATTCATTGAACGTCTTGAAAGGTGGTCAGTTCCCGGACTTTGTTGAGAGTTTTTCATGGCTATTTGATGTCGATTGTCAATATAGTATTTTTTTTTGAGGCAGTGGAAAAATCAACCTTACCACGATTTTCAGAAAGCAGAAGAAGGCTGTGAGAGTCATTGATAATTTGAGGCCATGGGATTCATGTAGGAATTCTTTTAAGAAGTATAAGATACTTACGGTACCAGCTCTCTACTTTCTGGAACAAGCATTATATATAAAGAAAAATGAAGAAAGACTACAGAATAATCGACTGCAGCATGAGTACCGCACAAGGCATCGAGAAACCTTGCAGCACCCACATCACAGGACCAGCGCTTTGGAGAGGGGTCCACTTTACAGGGTTGAAAGTCTTCAATGTTTTGCCAGCTGATATTAAAATGATCGACGACTTGAAGCGGTTCAGGTGGAGATTAAAAGAAATATTGACTCAGCAGCACCCTACACCATGGAGGAATGTTGTCGGTTGTTTGCATGATCGGTTCGGCTTCGTTTTCGTCGACGTAGTGTATACCTATATAGAGACTTTATATATATTATACAATTTGACATGTCACATATTACTAAGCTATGCTTTATTATGTAGTGAAACGTGATACAATAAATTCTAATTCTAATTCTAATTCCTGATTATCTAAATTGAACATTTTGATTGGTAGGTTGGATTCCGTTTGGGATTTTCATATCCGCGCATTTTGAAATATCCATTTGATGCACTTGGGCCGTTCGTTCTGAAAGCCTAAAAAGAAGTCGTCCTCTCATCATCATCATCATCATCATCATCAAGATCATTGATCATCATCATCGTTGTCGTCGGTCGTCGTCGTTATCATCATCATCATCATCCCTCTCATTACCCTCCCCCCTCCTTAACAGGAGCTCATGTGGGCATCACCTTCAGAAAAAAGGTTAAATAGAAACTCTTTTGAAAAAAAAGAAGAACATGAAGAAGAAGAAAAAGAAGAAGAAGAAGAAAAAGAAGAAGAAGAAGGAGGAGGAGGAGGAGGAGGATGAGGAGGAGGAGGAGGAGGAGGAGAAGGAGGAGGAGAAGGAGAAGGAGAGGAAGAAGAAGGAGAAGGAGAACTAGAAGGAGAAGGAGAAGAACAAGAACAAGATCAAGATCAAGAACAAGAAAAATGTGAAAGGCGAAAAAGAAAGAGAAAGAGGACAACGAAGAGGAGAAAGTCAGAAACGATGCATAAAGAAGAAATAGAGGAACAATGTGGAGGAAAACAAACATTCAAAAAGAAGGAGAATTGACAGAGGAAGAAGGAAATAAAGTTGCAAGGAAAGAGTGAAGGAATAGAGAGGAGAATCAAGAAAACAAGGGTAAATAGAGGAAGCCTGATGGAAGAATCAGAGAATAAGGAAGAAGCAGAAGAAAAAATAGAAAATAGATGATGGAGAAAAAGAAAAGAAGAAGAAGAAGAAAAAAGAGGAAGAAAAATAAGATAAAGAAAACAACAGTCAAACTGTATTGAACAAGATAAGAGCCAGCACTCAGAACTGATTGGGAAACTTTGAGAGCATTAGTCGGTTCAACAGCTCAGCTCCAACTCAAACTGTTCAGAATTTCCCATGAATTATATCTATATCTGACAGTATCTACTATGTATTTCATGTATATAGACGCTATTAATCCGCTGTCCCCTATATCTATGTAGTATGGGCTGGTGACATGCGAACAAATAATCTTTCGGAAGTCTGAAACTTAGATTAAAACTTTTGTGAGGAATTTCAGTAGTGATTTGAGATGCCTATTCTAAGTACTAGGACTAAATAAGTTTTCTAAGCATACTACAGTCTCACAATGATAAGATTATTCTAATTCTGACATCTCCACGAATATTCTCTTTGAAATCCGTAAATGTCTTTTTGCTCCACCTACTATGCAAGGCCGCATTTTACTTCCCGGAAGCTTCACACTTTCTCCCTTGGGAGTAAAGTGGATCATTTTTCCCTAGGGAGTAAAGGTACCCCATAAGAATAACATGGGTGACGTTATCCATCAATGCAGCATATGAAAAATTGATCAAAACAGCTGATCTTCTTCTTTTATTTTTCTTTATCTCTCCTTCTTATTCTTCTTTTTCTCCTCTTCTCCTTCTTTTTCATTTTCTTCCCCTCCTTCATCTCCATCTCCAATTTTTCATCTTCTACTTCTACTTCTTCTTCTTCCTCTTTCCTGAAATTCATTTTTCTATTTTCTTCCTTGTACAGTTTGCTTATTAGCTAGGTTAAGCTACCCTACTTCAACATTTAAAATGTTTTATTGCTTTGCAATATGAAGCAAATAATATTAAATGTAGGTAACGCAATTTCAATAAGTAATAAGCAATATTGCTTTGCAATTGCATTTTGTATTTCATTAGCAGTCAGTTCGAAAATTTGTTGCGTATTAGAACATTTATAATAATATATGAAGAATGTTATAAAAATATTGATTGTCTATCAATATTTGAGTTTGAAATATAGGCCTAAACCTGTGTAAAAGGTTTAGCATTTGAGTAGGTGAGACCAATGCACATCAGATGAAACAAAACGGCTTGGAACTTTTTTTTTACTATCGAAACAAGAACCTCTCGATTATAAGACCAGCGTGTTATCACTTACTCTATGACCTAGGTCTAGTTAAATGACAACTCTGACATCATCTGTTGTAGCGCACAACGAGCAGACGAAACCGCCTTACTTCAAACGTCAGCTATACACCTACATGCATTTTAATGGACAGGAGAACTCTGTAATAACTGCACCTAAAACTTTTTCGAACAACAAATGTCGATTTCAAGTAGGATGAGAATGATCAGATTGCAATGAAAATCTACTCGCGCTGTGTCCCAATTTCAAATTTCGCGCCTCAAACATCAATCACAAGAGCATTCGAGAAACGGATGAGCATTCTGTTTGTATAGTCTGTCCAAGCAAAGAAGACATTCTGACAAGATGGGGAAATGACTCCAGCTCGGTCAATATTGGTACAGAAGTTAAAAATTTTATCTCAAATTGTAGAAACTATTCTGCTCTACAATTTTAACCCAAATTCATGATCATTGAACCAATATTGACCGAGTAAGAGTCACTTTCCCATCTTGCCTGAATGTCTTCTTTGCTTGGACAGACTGTATAATGGGACAGTTGTCGATTACATTGATGGAATTAGGAACGTTGTAGCCATGGAACAAAACGATTTCCAATAAAAGTTACGACTGGTTTATGAAGTAGTTATGAATGGACGAGTGGAAATATTGAACTAAATAGTAGTTCACGTAATTAATGGAACAAAATCAGGTGTTTTATAAGAAAGTGATGTTTTTGACAGATATTAATAACAATAATTGTTTTACTGTTATTAATAACAATTACTTGTTATTGCTATTAATATTAATTACTGTTACTGATATTAATAACAGTAAATTATTTACTGTTAGAGCCAAATAATTGACTTAGCAAATAACACGAAACCACTATTAAACTGTTCAAGTGAGTACCCCTACTCAACCTTTTAAGGGTTAGATAGTCTTCTTACGTCACTCAGTTGAAATTCAGTCAAAATGGCAGTTGTTCAATGCTGCCAACAGTTGGAATGAAAATAGTCCCACTGTCACCATTTGCTTCTCACCTGGCAACGTGAGATGTTTGAATAAAATATCAATATGTTATCACATCTCCCAAGGTTGGTAAAAGTGATTTCACACTAAAATTCTAAAAATCTACGCTCTCGCTTCAATTTGCCATTTTGAAGGAATTTCAAGTGTGTGCGACCATATTCTCTTTAATCAGCTGCTATTTCTTTCTAATGTAGCCTACTAATACAGTAGAACGTCAATAATCATTCAGAGATTCGGACGTCTAAAATCCGGACCGTCAATAATCCGGATTTGTCTCCGGCAAGAAATCTATCTATATCTATAAAAGCGAAATGGCACTGACTGATTCATTCATCACCAGAACTAAAAATCCAATGAAGCGAATGCGTTCAAATTTGGCAGGCATGTTCAGTTGGACGTTTAAACGCGCGCTAAGAAAGGAATTTTAGAAACTTTTCAAGGATACGCCAAATATTTAAGTTTCTCTAGAGTTTTTCGGCGTTTTCTCAATTTTTTCGAGAACTATTCGGTAGAAAATGTTGATATTTGGTAGGTAGGTTCAAATAAGGTCTAGAAATGTTGTGTTGAAATATTTTTTAATTCCGTTCATGATTACGCCAGTAATCAGGTTTTCAAAATTGTAGATGTATTGCGGGTTGCATCTTAACTGTAAATTGAATGGTTCCGCGAGATTATAGATAAATTAATTTGGAAGATATTGAATCAAGTTTCAAACTATGTCCGATATACTTCCCAAGGTTACGCTTAATATTAGCGTTTTACTAAATTTTGGAATTTTCGTAGTTTTTCTTACATTTTTCTAGAACAAATTGGCATAAAATGTGGAAATTAGGTAAACAGGTCCAGATTAGGTGTAGAAATGCTGTGCTCAATAAATTTCAAACCCCTACTGAACGGAATTTGCAGGCGAGCGAAGCGAGCCTGTTTGTCTCAGCTGACACTGACAGAGGTTTTGCAGTTTGACTCACTTACACTGCCTATACTGTCGGGGTCCAGGGGCGGAGCCCCTGGTTAGGCGAAGAAGGCGAGCGAAGCGAGTACAAATAATATATGTACTGTCTGCCCTCGTGATGAGAGAATACATATATACTGTATATACTGCAGTATTTAGCGAAGCGATGGAATTTTTCTCAAAAAGTGCCTGCTGGCCCTTTTTGTAAGGTTATCTCGATTATCTGGATAATTTGATGATCCGGATGGGCTCCGGTCCCAACTAATCCGGATTATTGACGTTCTACTGTTTATCAATCACTTAAAAATAGCAGGATACCACACGAATTAACAGCATAAAACATGGATCTCGGATACTATTATCGGATACTCCTATAATAGCAACACCTACTAATAAATCTATAGATGTATAAATCTTATAGATGTATTATAATAATAATAATTAATTCGAAATCTCAAATTATTGCTATATAAATGGACAAAGGACTTCTGCACTGCAAATATTGACCAAGTAGGGGTTGCTAATGGGTCTATCTTATAATACGTTATCAGTTAACTGGTTTGGTTCCGTTTTCAAAAGAAACAGTTGAACCGTTTGAATACAGTAACTAGTTGTATCAAATAACTACCATAAACGAAGATTATATTGATCAAATCGGGTACTTTGGCAGCGTTGCCGAGCATATACCATTAATCATTGCCTATTGACAGACAGTCTGTAAATAAAATCGACTGTTGGTTCGCTGCTACTGCTGGCGCAAACTGAGAAGACACCTCAACACATGCATTTTACATTATTTTGGTGTGTCTTCTCATCTTTCGCGTACTTTAGGATGTTGTTTGAGCGGCGTACGCCTCCGCAGTTTGTGTTAGCTGAGTTTGTTGAATTACATTCAGTTGAGTAAATTGAGTTGATGGCGATAAGGATTCGGTCATGATCCGATTGTAAAATTGATTATGGTATAGTCTGTCCAAGCAAAGAAGACCCTCTGGCATGATGGGAAATTTGTCTCCAGCTTGGTCAATAATTGTTCAAGAATTATATATGTGGTCTCAATAGTGTATCAAATTGTTTTCTACAATTTGAGATCAAATTGATAATATTTGAACCAATATTGGCCGAGCTTGAGTCATTCTCCCTTCTTGCCAGAGGGTCTTCTTTGATTGGACAGACTTTACTGGTTGCAGTAAAGTTTACAGATGCTGTATTATATTGTATAATCACAGTGTGATTGTATGGATGATGATAAGGATTTGATGATCGTAATTCGATTGTGAAATCGGTGTTGGTACTGATCACAGATACTGTTATTATACACACAGTGTATATTTATTTCACAGTGTATATGATATATACATATATGTATAATATACGTAGTGCGGACGTTTTTTGTATAAAAGTTTTGGTAGGTTGGCGTTGGCTCGGTCAAATCATCCATACTTTTGCCAACTCTCATGAGATATACATTGAAATGTTACGTTCATCATACAGTATGTTACGTAGATACATTCACTTCTAATAGCTGACTCCAGAATTTTAGGCAGTTTCGTCTGTCTCCAGTGCCGGACTGGCTAGCATTTGGGCCCTTGGCTATACTCGCTCAAGGGCCGCCTAAAGAGGGAATGTTGGGGGGGGGTTAGTATATACAATGGTGGGGGGAGGGTGTTTGTTGCAAAAAAAAATCAAATACGTTTAAATTTTTCTAATCAGTCCATGTATTACTATTATAAACATTTAAATAAGCATTCAAATAAGGATTATAAACAGCTACTATTATAAACATTATAATAGTAATTCATATTTGTGTATTATTTACGTAAATTCAGGCAGTAGAGAAAAATATCTTAAACACCACAATATTAGCATCAGTATTTAAATATTGTATCCTCATAAATGTAGTATTTTTATTTGGATAGTAGTATTAATTCCTCAATCAGATAAACCTCTCCCTCTTATATGTACAATATTATAAGCTGTAAAATGCATTCAATTGTATAAACAGGTGAACTTGTCTTGATAGGTTCCCTTGAACAGCTTTAGGACTCTATTCATCATTCAGATATAGAAAAGGGGGTCCGGGGGCCTTCCCCCGGGAAATTTTTATAAACTTAGGACATTGAAAACAGCATTCAGAGTAGTTAAGAGCCTACCTATCATTGATTCAAATGACATAATTCAAGAGTAATTCTTTCTCACCACTTTTATTAAAATCATTCTCATTGTAATTTATTCCTTCAAAACTGCACTCAACCCATTCATCTGATAAGAATAGATTATTCCATCAACTTGGCGTACTACAAACAATAAACTGCAAATATATATTTAATATATATTTATAATAGGTAGTTATTTTACAATAAGGCAGTTTAATCCTCTATTCATACTCTGACGGTGTCACTCATAAACAAAGATTGCTTTGTAGACTAAAGTATTAACCCCCCCCCACGGCAGGGAAACCACCCAACTTTATGGAGTCAGCTACATAATAAAGGACAAAAGTTGAGCTTTGGAATAAAGTTTTTAGTCAGCTATAATGAAGGAATAAAGTTTTTTAATAAAGGAATAATTTTAAGGGAGTTTATAGTTGAAAAGTAGTTTGATAGTGGAAGGATTATATTAGTGGATTAGGAATAGTTTGAAAGAAACTGACAAAGGGGAGAAGAAGAAAATGGGATAAAGGACAAGGAAAATAGTCTCTCGTAAGGATAAGAAGAGGAAAAAAGACAAGAAAAATGGTTCAAAGGAGTGAGAAGAAATGAGTATCTAAGCCAACATCAAGTTGTACTTAGTACTACTGTAGTACTTTTGGGCTTTGAATACTAATTTACCGGAATTTTGGAACTCAGTTGCTCTCAGTTACTCAGTTACTGCTACTTAGTAACTCAGCTCGTACTTAGTAACTCAGTTAATGCTAGTACTCAGTAACTCAGTTAATGCTAGTACTCAGTAACTCAGTTAATGCTACTGCTTATTAACTCAGTTAATGCTACTACGTATTAACTCAGCTACTGATGCTACTACTTATTAACTCAGCTACTGATGCTACTACTTATTAACTCAGCTACTGATGCTACTACTTATTAACTCAGCTACTGATGCTACTACTTATTAACTCAGCTACTGATGCTACTACTTATTAACTCAGCTACTGATGCTACTACTTATTAACTCAGCTACTGATGCTACTACTTATTAACTCAGCTACTGATGCTACTACTTATTAACTCAGCTACTGATGCTACTACTTAGTAACTCAGTTACTAATGCTAGTACCGCAATAGGTATTTTGTTGTTATTCAAAACTGAATTCCCATCTATATAGCAGACATTAATAAATAATAGACTCCAAGATTCTCTGGATTCGGTACACCATGACGCATGCCTTGTTAATATTATCAGGAAGGTAAACAATTCACTATGACGTCAACACAACAACATTCCTAACCATGATACCGTGCTAGTCTGTCAAAGCAAAGAAGACATTCTGGCAAGATGGGAAAATGACTCCAGCTCGATCAATACTGGTTCTAAAGTTATAAATTTGGTTTCAAATTGTAGATCAGAATTTTTCCTACAATTTGAAATCAAATTTTTAATTTTTGCTCCAATATTGACCGAGCTGGAGTGGTTTTCCCATCTTGCCAGAATGTCTTCTTTGATTGGACAGACTACCGTATATGGTGAGCGTGATATCAAGCCCGTGATTCCCTGAATTCTCAAACTCTATCATATAACTATTAGCCCAACTTCCCAACATTCCTTGATAATTAGTGAGTATAGAGTTCCCCAACATTGTAAATGGGCCTTATATACGGTTGAATATGTATATTATTTATGTATAATATATAAATTTAATGTACAGATATCTTCATTATACATTGGATATATAGTATTGAGATATCCAACGGTACACAAAATGTCTTCTGTTTATCAAACACATTATTCCATTTGTAATCGATTCCATTGTAATCAAGCCCACACATTCCACACTGTCGGCTCGTACCCACGAAATAGGTGAAGTGCTGTGCAGTAAAAGATACTGGCACCTCACCTGTTTCGTGGGTACGAGCCGCCAGTGATATTCCAGTGTTAATATGAGGTGTATTGTTGACTGAACTCGAAGACGTACATGATTGGATTTCATGAATGCGTACTCGTGCATGTAAACAATTATCATGGATATTGAATGAATTGGTATTATCATTTATTGTTACAACTGCGACTTATTTCAAGTATTATGAACAAAGGTGATAAGTGGATGATGATGTTTAGGCTACATAGTGAATGAATGATGAATGATTACATTGCAATCTTAACTTTAAAAAACACTTTGTTGGTTCATAACATACTCAATAATATGACTACCCTTCTCGTTTATACAATACTTAATAAAAAATCGACAGTCGTTATGTACAAAGATAAACAGTAGTAGATCCAATGCTTCAGTATTACTTTTCAATCTAAACTAAACAATAATACTATTGTTATAGAATTGGTTTTCTGTTTCTGTATCGATGCTGTATCTCGTCATATACTCTTCCATCGAATTTCGATACACTAGTCACCACTCGTTACAGAACTACAGTAGGTATTAGAACATTAAAATGTTGCCTTTGAGAAAGAAATGGTTGAACCCGCCATGAAAACGATGAAGCTCTGTGATTGGACGAGACCTCCCACTCCACTTCCCCCCTCAACACCTGTTGCTGGCCAATGGGAGTCTAGCATTGAAGACAGTATACTCGACTCCAAAAGTTAGATGGTTTTGCCTGCTGCTTGTGCGCTCTAACAGCTGATGTAGTCAATGAGAGTGTTTACTTAGCTTTGCCTAAATTATGTTGATGAAATCGAAAGAGATAATAGATTATTATTCATATCAGCTGTTAGTGGGTTACATCAACAGCTGATCCAACTTCAACAGCTGATGTCAATAATTAGAGTTGTCACTTAGCTATGCCTAGATGATGATTAGAAATCAAAAGATACTTTGAATTAGCTGTTGGTATAGTCTCTTTAAGCGAAGAAGAATTGCATCATCCATACAATCACACTGTTATTACACAATATAGAGCATCTGTAAACTTTACTGCAATCAGTATAGTCTGTCCAAGCAAAGAAGACCCTCTGGCAAGATGGGAGCATGACTCCAGCTCGGTCAATATTGGTTCGAAAATTTTCAATTTAATCTCAAATTGTAGGAATTAGTTTGATCTACTTAAGACCTACTAAGACATTTATAAAATTCTTGAACAAATATTGATATTTGTAAATTCTTAATCAATATTAATATTGAACAATATTGATCAAGCTGGAGTCATTTTCCCATATTGCCAGAGGCTCTTCTTTGCTTGGACAAAGATGGACTTTGTCTTCGTTGCTTCAAGAGACAGACGAAACCGCCTAACTTTTGGGTGTCAGCTATAATGCTATTGGGAGCACCGATAGCCTTCCTTACAGTTTTGACCATTATGATACTGAATAGCCACTGAATAGTCACTGAATAATTATTGAATAGCCATTGAATAACCACTAAATAATCACTGAGTAACCACATAATAACTATTGAATAACTGTTTTAAATGTTACTCACAGTACCCTTTTTAAATTATTTTTATTCATGCATAACAAGTTTCGACTATTGATAGCCATTTTCAAATGTAAATAGCCATTTTAAATTTTAACAGCTATTTGAAAATGGCTATTGATAGTCGAAACATCGCCATGCATGAATAAAAATAATTGAAGAAGTGATTAACATTTAAAACAGTAATAAAGTGTCCCTAAGATAAAGGAAACAGTACTGAATAACCTCTGAATAGCCACTTGAATAACTTTTTCCCCCTTTTTTGTGATGTTGCAGTGAGGCAAGCAGTGAGGTTGCACGATGAGTAACGTCGGCTGTGAGAGGCTTGGTAGGCGTTCGACGTGAGGCACGTCTCAAGGCAGTCCTCAAGGCACGCCTCAGGCCTCACGTGCAACATGGGCTGTGCACCCAGTAGCCATAAAAAGCGGAGACCGAGAGATGACCACCTCATTGATACTTCTGGTGAGATTAATTTGTTTAATATGTAGTAACTAGCCGGCAGGCTCGCTTCGCTCGCCTTCTCCGCCTAGCCAGGGGGCTCCGCCCCCTGGACCCCCGAAAGTATCAGCAGTATCGGTGAGTCAAACAGGCTCGCTTCGCTCACCTGCATAACCTAACATTTCTAGCATTTCTAGACCTAATTTGAACCTGTTCACCAAATTTCAACATTTTCTACCAATTTATTCTCGAAAATTAAAAAAAAAAACTCTAAAAATTCCGAAAAATAGTAAAACACTAATATTGAGCGTAACCTTGGGAACTATATCGGACATAGTTTGAAACTTGATTCAATATCTTCCAAATTAGTTTATCTATAATCTCGCTGAACCATTGAATTTACAGTAAGGATTGGTCGTATCAAGGCGGAAGATATGCAACCCGCAATACATCTACAATTTTGAAAAACCTGATTACTGGCGTAATCTTGAAAGGAATTAAAAAATATTTTAACACAACATTTCTAGACCTTATCTGAACCTACCTACCAAATATCAACATTTTCTACCGATTGGTTCTCGAAAAAATTGAGAAAACGCCGAAAAACTCAAGAAAAACTAAAATATTTGGCGTATACTTGAAAAGTTCTAAAAATCCGTTCTTAGCGCGCGTCTAAACGTCCAACTGAACATGCCTGCCAAATTTGAACGCATTCGGTTCAGTGGATTCTTAGTTCTGGTGATGATTGTATGAATGAATCAGTCAGTCAGTCAGTGCCATTTCGCTTTTATAGATATAGATTAATTGGAAAATCCAATAATAGAAAGCTTTATAAATAGTACTGAAGACTACAATCAATGTATGTTAATAAATAAAAAGAAGTCTGTGATTTTGATTTTTATACTCCACCTTCTGCAGAAATTAGCCTTACAAAATTCCCTGCGTACTGGACTACAAGTACTGAAGATTTCTGCTATTTTATTAACAACAGAAAAAATACCCTTTTGTAGAAGCTTTTTTATATATTCGAATTAAAATAACGATTTTCAAATTTTTCTTATTTATTGTAGCAACTGTTTGTTCTCATGAAATCATTCGATAAAAACTCAATTTGATAGGGATAGTCACTTTATCATTTTAGTCGTGGTATAGTCTTGTCGAACAACGAAAACATTCCTTAAAAATGACAGCTGTTCAATCTTCAATGCTGCCAGCAGTCGAAATGGAAACAGTCCCACTCTCACCATCCATCTCTCATTACATCACACCAGCGGTATGTTGGCAGAAGCGATTTTACACTAGAATTTTCACATCTGCGCATGCGTAGTTACACTCTTGCTCCAATCGGCGTCCAAATGTCTTTTTTGCTCGACAAGACTATATCCATTAATAATCGAATCGGCTGCTTATTTTTTTCTAGAGTATTACTATGTCATTGATTTAACAAATAACAGGATACCACGAGACCACGATTTAACTGGTCAAAAGTGAATACCGTACCCCTATTGTACTAATCGTCTGATATTCCACTCCAGGTACTTAGAAAAACGAATGCATGAAAGGAATCTCTCTCGATAACAGAGGTACAATTTTGAATGAAATATGAAATCTAGATGGACTGAATATAAATGGCCTATAATCTAAATAGAGTGAATTATCTTGAATTTTGCATTCTTATTCATAATATTGGAGGAATTCTCCCAATCTCGGAAATTGAATCTGAAACAGGTATCCTTTACGTTCTAGCATTCAGTTTTGATGTCATAAAATAACGCCTTCCACATTTTAACCACTGGCGGCTCGTACCCACGAGACAGGTGAAGTGCCCGTATCTGTTACTATACAGCACTTCACCTGTTTCGTGGGCAAGAGCCGCCAGTGATTGTAACACCTCTAAAAATACTGGAGTTCATGCTTGCAAACATGTTTTATGGAAGTGACATGAAATAATTTTCTGACAGAAAAGTCAAAAGGACTTTGATATCAGTTGTTGGTAGTTTACATCTCGTACAAGAGACAGACGAAACCGCCTAACTGACGTCAGCTTTACTTTGATACCTATCACAGCACCTGTCATGTGTCAGGTAGGCCATAATGTGTGTTTGACATGTTGGAACATAGAAAGCCTGTGTTTTCCCACATTTTACAATAAAGCTTTCAAACAGCTACGTTATCACAAGTATCTCCTATCAGGCCTTTTTTCTTTCCACTTTGTATAGTCATAGCATAGTCTGTATAGCATAGCAGTGTCATCTGGTCGAGAAGAGATTCTGGCAAGATGAGAAAAGCACTCCAGCTCGGTCAATATTGATTGAAAAATTAAAAATTAGGTTTCAAATTGTGGGAAACATTCGGCTCTACAATTCGAAACCAAATTTATAATTCTTGAACCAATATTAAACGAGCTGGAGTTATTTTTCCATCTAGCCAGAATGTTTTCTTTGCTTGACCAGACTATAGTAATATAATGGACAATGTTTCTATGTTCTATGCTGTTGAGACCATGCTATCTGTAGAGAACGGAGGTAGTCCACACAAGCTGAGAAGACATCCATCTCTATACAGTTCACATGGTGATGGCGTCTCTTCTCAGTGTGCCCGAACTACAGTTTTCGTGGAATTGGCCAAATGAGCTAAATGACGTCATAACCCTTCAACAGAGATATTTATTTAAATTTATCCACCACACTACATTTACATTTCATTTCATACCACTACATTTCGTGAGACGAGTTAGTCAATATTGAATGTGGTCAGTAGAATCACAGAGAAGGTTATGTACAATCACAGAGGTAAATATAGAATCGCAGAAAATTTAAGGTTTCACTTTGCCCGAGGTGAAATCAAGATTTAGCCAAATATGCGAAAGAAGAATAGAAGGAAGCTATAAAATTGATAAAACTCATTGCGAAAAAGTATTGCATAGTGATTAAAGAGTATTACATTATTAAATGTAGCTATATGCGAATACAGTAAATGTAAGTGGAGCAGGGGCGAACCCATGAGTTAATTTCGGTTGGGGATATGAAAGAATCAGAGGGGAACCCAGGAAAACCACTTCACCGGGGGGTGTGGGGGGGGGGGGTATTGTGGCTTGCCTTGAAATATCAATAGTGACCTGAAAATCTATAATAGCCTCCTCCCAACAAACATTATCATATCTTTTGACCGAGTAAAATGAGTTGAATAAATTAATTTACCGTGTAAATAAGTTTTCTTTATTAAAGGATAGTTATAATGAAAAATTTATTCACCAATTTCTATTGTAGATGAATTGATCGTAACAAGAGCTATTGGTCTCTTCTAGTCGTTATAAATTGAACAATTGTTGAGTTGAATATTGAAAAATTTATTCATTAATTATTGGTCTCATGTAGATGTTGTATATTGAGAAAATTGTTGAATTGAACATGTTGCACCAATCTTCAACATTCTATTAGGGAGAATATTCTTTTTGCATTCATTTAAACTAGAAATTAAATATTTGGGCTTGCGATGCTTGGTTTAAGATTCATTCCATTTTCCTCTCCAAAGGGATTTCCCCGTAAGGGGGAAATTTTTTTAAAAAAGCACCCTAAAACTATATTTTTATAAGTTTCAAGCCTTGTTTTTAGAAATTTTTGCAACTCTTTCAAAAAGACTTCTATCTAGTGTAAGATAGGTTCCAATTTCGGGGGGGATATATCCCCTCAATCCCCCCGGGTTCGCCCCTGAAGTGGAGAAGATTTACATTATTGAATTTTTGTGTTTAATAACATGAACAGTAGACTTCAACGTAATTGGCGGTTGGCGTATATCTGTTGATAACATCCAGCTCTGTCAGGAAAGTCTGAGAGCGAAACTGTTCAGCTATGTTCGCGCTCGTCTATCCTGACTGCTTGCCGACTGCCCTGACTGAGCTGGTCAATAATAGCAGTCTTTAATGTTTCCCTTTTTGTCTAGGGCTTCTATAGTCTGTCCAAGATGCAAAGAAGACCCTCTGGCAAGATGTGAAAACGACTCCAGCACGGTCAATATTGGTTCAAAAAATATTGATTTGGTCTCAAATTGTAGATCAGAATGTTTTCTACGATTTGAGATCATATAATTTTTTTCAACCAATATTGACAGAGCTGAAGAAATTTTCTTATCTTGCCAGAGGGTCTTCTTTGCTTGGACATGGGCTACCGATGTATGTTTATGAAAAATATCAGTCGTATCCCAACCGACAATAATTCTATTGGAATCTGCTCAACAATTCGTTGAACTAATTGTTGTCAGTGGTTTTCAGCAATTGGCAGGATTGTAATTGGTCATTTAAATTTACATTCTATTAATCATTAAAATTATCAAATAAAATTCATTGTCAATGACGACAACCTCGATCAGTTACAGAAAAACAGAACTTGTTATATTAATGTTGTTCGAAATTAATCATGGGAATTTCCAATTAGATCCTCCAAAATCAATAATTGAATGTAATAAATAAATTATTAGTAGAGTTTTAATTGAAGTTGTGGAATTTCATCTTGAAATAAAAACACTGATAGAGAATTTCAATTACATTGATTTAATGATTAAAGCTCTAGACTACAGTTTTCATACTTATGTTGAAAATGTTGAATTAAAGTTACTTGTTGAAAATTATACTGGAAAATGAGACTGTAGGCTACTGTTGAAAATTAGTCACAAAACCGTGCTCTAGTGTAACACTAGTTATGACTAATTTATGAAATAAATTAATTAACACAGTTTTGACTAATTTATTGTTCAAAACACTAGCACTGGCGGCTCGTGCACACGAAACAGGTGAAGTGTTGTACAGTAAATGATACGGGCACTTCACCTGTTTTGTGGGCACGAGCCGCCAGTGCAATAAATTAGTAACTTTTTGGCGTCAGCTATATCTCTCTACTCTATTCTATTGTATTATCTCTGGAGAAAAAGTCAATATTGTCATTCAATGCATATTGTTCCGAGTCAAATTCAAATATTTCATGAAATCCAGAATAAACAAAAGAATGTCACCGGAAGCTTTTTGTTTGCAAGCCTGAAGCCGCTTTACAACTAAAGTTATGGATAGTCTGTCCAAACAAAGAAGACATTCTGGCAAGATGAGAAAATGACTCCATCTTAGTCAATATTGGTACAATAAAAATTTAAAATTTGATCTTAAATTGTAGAGCAGAATCCTTCTTAGAATTTGAGGCCGAATTTATAATTTTTGAACTAACATTGACCAAGCTGGAGTCATTCCCTCATCTTACCAGAATGTCTTCTTTGCTTAGACAGACTATATTAGAGGAAATGTTGAATTACATCATTGGATTTAATTCATTAGTTGAAAGTTGAACTTTCCTGTTAATTCTACTGTATTTCAATCTTTTTAATAAATAAAATAAATAAATAATTCAGTGTTATTAATGCCTCACTGTTCATGCAACTTTACTGAATTCCAACGAGATTGAATTTCATAAATGAAATTTCAAACAATGATCACTGGTGGCTCGTACCCACGAAATAGGTGAAGTGCCCGTATCTTTTTCTGTACAGCACTTGACCTGTTTCGTGGGCACGAGCCGCCAGTGACAATGATATAAATGAAAATTAAAATAGTTTCCCGGGAAGATGGCCATGCAGGGAAATGCTTTATCGTGATTTCAAATCGATGGAATTTTCTAATCTAAATTACAGTTGCAAACGATGCTTCGTATTTATTGCGATGAAGTTCAGTGTAACTCGTTCAAAAACAAACATGAGTCTATTATTTAGTATATTTCACTGGCGACTCGTGCCCACGAAACAGGTGAAGTGCTGCACAGTGAAAGATACAGGCACTTCACCTGTTTCGTCGGTACGAGCAGCCAGTGTTATATTTGACGCCAAAACGTTAGGCGGTTTCGTCTGTCTCTTTTCACTTGTTGTAGCCTACTAACAGCTGATGTGAAGCATCTATTGTCTCATTTGAATTCGAAAAACATCATCTAGGCATAGCTAAATGAAAAGTCTAGTCGACAACATCAGTTGTTGGAGCGCTTTTTTAACAAGAAGATGAAGAAGAAGTAGAAGAAGAAGATGAAGGAGAAGAAGAAGAGGAAGAAGAAGAAGAAGAGAAGGAAAAAGAGGAGAAGGAAGAAGAGGAGAAGGAAGAAGAGGAGAAGGAAGAGGAAGAAGATGATGAAGAGAAGAATAAGAAGAAGGAGAAGAATAAGAAGAAGAAGAAGAAGAAGAAGAAGAAGAAGAACAACAACAACAACAAAAAAAGGAAGAAGAAGAAGAAGAAGAAGAAGAAGAAGAAGAAGAAGAAGAAGAAGAAGAAGAAGAAGAAGAAGAAGAAGAAGAAGAAGAAGAAGAAGAAGAAGAAGAAGAAGAAGAAGAAGAAGAAGAAGAAGAAGAAGAAGAAGAAGAAGAAGAAGAAGAAGAAGAAGAAGAAGAAGAAGAAGAAGAAGAAGAAGAAGAAGAAGAAGAAGAAGAAGAAGAAGAAGAAGAAGAAGAAGAAGAAGAAGAAGAAGAAGAAGAAGAAGAAGAAGAAGAAGAAGAAGAAGAAGAAGAAGAAGAAGAAGAAGAAGAAAAAGAACAAATCTTTATGATGTCAGCCATACAGTTCAGTCAAGCCAAGAAAATACGCATTCACAATGTAAGTGTATTGTAAGTGTATTGTAAGTTTATTGTGAGTGTAATGTAAGTGTAATGTAAATGTACTGTAAAAGCGTGTCTCGTAGCGTGACCGACTGTCTCAACTGGGGTGGGTAATTCCTCTCCGAATTAACCTAATATGTTTCCTCCATAAATTTTTATTGAACATTTTGTCATCTAGTGTTTGAAATTAATTTTTATTTTATCAGGTGGAAACGATCGTGATAGGTCTTGTAGAGTGAAAAGAGACAGTGAAGCCATCATATATAGTCCAACAGTGGTGAGTGAAAATCAGTTTACTATATCTGTATTTTAATTTTTATGCCTCTGTTTTATAAATCCAATTCTTCCTTCCGACAGTATATCATAACTAAATTCATACAGTTTTATCATCATTGTGAGAAAAATCTTCTTCTTCTCCTTCTTCTTCTTCTTCTTCTTCTTCTTCTTCTTCTTCTTCTTCTTCTTCTTCTTCTTTTTTTCTCCTTCTTCTCCTCCTTCTTTTTTTCTTTTTCTTCTTCTTCTTCTTCTTCTTCTTCTTCTTCTCCTTTTCACTCTTCTTCTTCTTGAAAAAATTTTAACAATGAGAAATGATGTATGTAGATGAAAATTTGAACTTGTTTAACTATCTATTTTAGCCTCATGCAGTCAATGCTTCTATACAATCTCATTTATATTCCCATATCCAAGATCATCCCTTAGGCTGAGGCCGCACTGCCGGTGGGTAGAGCCTGGAGGGTGGAGAGTAGTTGGTAAATCTATAGAACATACACACCATCCACAGTAATACATCGTATGAATGGTATGACGTCATTCTGTTTTTTGAGGTTATGTTGTCCATATTTAAGAATTTCAAGATGGCGGCTGAACACATACCATTCATACGATGTATTACTGTGGATGGTGTGTATGTTCTATAGATTTACCAACTACCCTCCACCCTCCAGGCTCTACCCACCTGCAGTGCGGCCTCAGCCTTAGAAATAAACTTATTCTATTAGGATGAAAACAATAAATTGCGCATATAAAATCGCAAAAATTCCCATTTGTGGCTTATAAAGGATTTAAGGATATGTCTTGAGATTTCTCTCTTTCCCATCCACTGCGAATCAACTTCATTGAATTAAAACACTCAATAATATTGGGAACGCTGTGCCATCTATAGTCTATACAAGCAAAGAAGACATTCTTGGAAGATGGGAAAATGACTCCAGCTCGGTCAATATTGGTTTAAAAAGTGTATATTAAGTCTCACATTGTAGATCAGAATAATTTCTACAATTTGAGATAAAATTGAAATTTATCGAATCGATATTGACCGAGCTGGTCTCATTTACCCATCTTGCCAGAATGTCTTCTCTGCTTGGAATGACTATAAACACTTTGACCGAAGATTAGTTATTTTAGCAGGCTCTATAACTTCTCGTGGTTACAGTTTTGTTTACAGTATTAGATGGGAAATACAAGCCTACACAGATATTATATAATTTATATAATGTACTGAATATATGTGTACACATATATATATAAAAAATGTATGCTGATTCTGTTAATTCTGTATATGTATATATGTTACCCGTTCTGTATACGCAAGAGTTCATTATTACACAGCAATGTATTGTGAGTATATATATAGTGTGGTCCACACACTTGAATTCGAAAACAACTCAACTCGAATTCTGAACAACTTTCAGTCCGCAGTTGAGTTTATAATGTTGGGGCGAAGAAGTTATTGC
Organism: Sogatella furcifera; assembly: GCA_017141385.1. Lineage (NCBI taxonomy): Eukaryota > Metazoa > Arthropoda > Insecta > Hemiptera > Delphacidae > Sogatella > Sogatella furcifera. The sequence goes on along the minus strand of CM029546.1, from coordinate 552,302 downwards.
GGGAAAGTTGAGAGTTTGTGGGGGTTAGTTCGAGCTCTGTGCTTGAGTTTCTTCATGGGTTGTTGGCTTGTCATGCTCAACTTACTACTATGCTGTATGCAAACTCTTTGTTTCATTTTGTCGACAATATTGTTGTATCACTGTGAATGTTTGTTACACACTTTGTTTCAAATAATGTTGTAACAACCGGAACCGGTAACTAGATATTGTAATAAAGCTGATGATAGTTATTCCAAAAAGTGTAACGATTGATAAAGTTAATTCAAAATTTACAATGTTTTTGAACATTTTTATTTTTTTTTTCAAATATTTATTGTAAACAGTGAACTTTCATCAAAATTCAGAATTTTTTCAAGTGAATTTTTTTTTCAAAGTGAAAATTTTAATATAAACTTTCATCATCTTTCATTCACCATATAAGCATCATCATTGACTCCCTCATTATCACCTTTGCTTAAAAAACTAGCTATCAAGTCGCAATTGTAACAATATATAAATAAACAGCTTTCAGTAATTATATTTATCAATTTATTACTATTTTTTGTAATGATTTTTTCACATCATCATTTTATAATGATTTAGGATAGAAAAAAACAGTCTTGAACCATTATTATTTGTTTATTATTTGTTGTTACAATTGCGACTTATATAAAGTATTTTAAGCAAAGGTGATGAGTGGATGATGATGTTTAGGCTACATAGTGAATGAATGATGATGGATGATGAATGTTTACATTACAATTTTAACTTTAAAAAACACTTTTCACTTTACATGTCTCTCCTAATTCTCTCCCAATGTGGATAAGTAAGCTACTACAAGATCACTATCATATTCACAACTTTAAACAAAATAAATTTTAGATTTCTTTTTGTTTTGTTTCGTCAATAATTTTGTTCAATTTGGAAGGACCTCTCTTCTTCTTTGGGTATAGTCTGTCCAAGCAATGAAGAACCTCTGGAAAGATGAGAGAATGACTCCAGCTAGGTCAGTATTTGTTCAAGTATTATGAATGAGGTGTAAATAGTAGATCAAATTGTTTCCTACAATTCGAGATCAAATTGGTGATTTTTGAACCAATTTTGTTCGAGCTTGAGTCATTTTGTTATCTTGTCAGAGGCTCTTCTTTGCTTGGACAAACTCTACTTTACTAACATTGGAGGGTAAAAGCATACGCTGCACTGGCGGCTCGTGCCCGCGAAAAAGGTGAAGTGCTGTACAGTAAAAGATACGGGCACTTCACCTATTTCGTGGGTATGAGCCGCCAGTGATAAGCAGTGAATTGTCGGTGATTCTGTAAAAACTAATAAAATTAAATGCGTGAGGTACAGTGATAAAAAGCAATCAATATTCATATCAAGCCTTCTCCAAAAGTGAAATCAAATTTTAAATTTGGTTATTTGGTCATCGGTAGTGTCAGTCACAAAATTCAATTAGAGGATATTCGTGGAATTGTCAGTTGTAGATAACTAACTATAGCTGGAGCCAAAAAGTTAGCCGGGTTTGTCTGTCTATTGTACGTGATGTAACCTACTAACAGTTGATGTAGATGCATCTATTGTCTTTCTTACTGTACTGTACTGTATTTGAAACTGTCTTTTGTAGATCTGTGTATTCCTACCTAAAAAATTATTATGATCAAATAAGATTAAATTAATATAATCGTTGAACGATTGTTACATTTTTTCGCGCAAGCCGAGAAGATACGCCATTACAATCAACTTAACATTTTACGGCGTCTCTTCTTAGCTTGCACGAGCTATATTATATAATTGTTGTGTAGTCTGTCCAAGGAAGAAAAACATTCTGATTTAAAAAAAAAATTATTATTTATTATTAAAAATAAATTTAATAAAACGAAAAAAAACACAATAATAAGAAACTGTGAGATGAATAGAAGCTGGAAAAGGAGAATAAGGAGAAAAAGTGGGAAGAATAAGGAGAGGGAATGACAAGAAATAGAAGAGGAGGAAGAAGAAAAGGACGGAAATAGATAGTATGAAGAAGGAGAAGGAGGAGAAAACATGGAGAAGGACGACGAAAAAAGAAGAAAAAGAAAACTGTCAAGGAAAATAATAAGCAAAAACTGCGTAATGAGAGAAGAAGCACAAGAAGGAGGAGAAGAAAGAGAAACATCAATGATAAGTAGGGGTAGGAAGAAACAAGAGTATGAAAATGAGAAGAAGGAGAAGAAGAAGAAGAAGAAGAAGAAGAAGAAGAAGAAGAAGAAGAAGAAGAAGAAGAAGAAGAAGAAGAAGAAGAAGAAGAAGAAGAAGAAGAAGAAGAAGAAGAAGAAGAAGAAGAAGAAGAAGAAGAGAAGAAGGAGAAGAAGAAGAAGAAGAAGAAGGAGAAGGAGAAGAAGAAGAAGATAAAGAAGAGAAGTTGTAAGTGATAAGTAGAGAGAGAAGAGAAGGCAAAGGTGGTGACGAATGATGGGACGAAAGGTGGTGGGGAGGATGAAAAGGAGCAAGTGAGTAACAAGAAGAATAAGCAGGATAATGAGAAGAAGAGTAAGAATAAGAAGAAGGAGGAAGATTAGTACGAATAATGGTGAGGAAGAGAAGGAGAAGTATAGTAGTAGAAGAGGAAGGGGAAGTGGGGCAAAAGAAAGAAGAAGAAGTGGAAAAAGTAAAAATACAGTAGTAGGAAATTGGAAAGATGAGAAGAAATGGTATAGTCTGTTCAAACAAAGATGACATCCTGGAAAGATGGGAAATGACTCCAGATCGATCAATATTGGTTCGAAAAAATTACTTTGGCATTAAAGTGTAGATCAGAATGTTTCTGAGATCAAATTGATACTCATCTTGTGCAATTATGGTGTATAGTCTGCCCAAGCAAAGAAGACCCTCTGGCATGATGAGAAAATGACCTCAGCTCGGTCAATATTGATTCAAAACTTATAAATTAAGTCTCAAATTGTAGAAAACATTCTGCTCTACAATAAGAAATCGAATTAATAATTGTTGAACAAATATTGACCGAGGTGGAGTCATTTTCTCATATTGCCAGAGGGTCTTCTCTACTTGGACAGACTATTATCATATTGAGAGGAAATTGAACCGTGATACCGAAATTTTAGAAATGAAACGCAAGTATGGGAAAATGATACGGAACGACGAGAAATTGCGACAAAATATCGAGAAATGAAACGTAAGTTTGAGGAAATGATACGGAACTATTAGGAATTGCTACAAAACATCGAGTGAATGATACTGAAATAGGTAAGGATGATACCGAAGTTTTGAAAATGATACGCAAGTTTGGGGAAATGATACGGAACGATGAGAAATTCCGACGAAGCATCGAGAAAATGATACTGAAATATGAAAGGATGATACCGAAATTCTGTAAATGATACACAAGTTTCGAAAATGATACGGAACGATGTGGAATTGCGACAAAACATCGAGTGAATGATACTGAAATATTGAAGGTGGATACAAAGTTTTGAAAATGATACGCAAGTTTGAGGAAATGATACGGAACGATAGGGAATTGCGACAAGACATCGTGAAAATGATACTGGAATATGAGAGCAAGAAACCAAAATTTTGAAATTGATACGCAAGTTTGGGGAAATGATACGGAACGATAAGGAATTGCGACAAAACATCGAGTGAATGATACTGAAATTGGTAAGGATGATACCGAAGTTTTGTAAATGATACGCAAGTTTGGGGAAATAATACGGAACGATGAGAAATTCCGACGAAGCATCGAGAATGATACTGAAATATGAGAGTTTGAATAAGTTTTGGAAATGATACTGAAATGGAGAGGATGATACCGACGTTTTGGAAATGATACGGACCGATAACAAAATTCGACAAAACATGGATTTGAAATATGGAAGGATGATACCGAATTTTGAAATGATACGCAAGTTTGGGGAAATGATACGGAACGATAAGGAATTGCGACAAAACATCGAGTGAATGATACTGAAATAAGAGAGGATGATACCGACGTTTTGGAAATGATACGCAAGTTTGAGGAAATGGTTCGGAACAATGAGGAATTGCGACAAAACATCGAGAAAATGATACTTAAATATGAATGGATGATACCGAAGTTTTGGAAATGATACGCAAGTTTGGGGAAATGATACGGAACGATAAGGAATTGCGACAAAACATCGAGTGAATGATACTGAAATATGGAAGGATGATACCGAAGTTTTGAAAATGATACGCAAGTTTGAAAAAATGGTACGGAATGATAAGGAATTGCGACAAAACATCGAGAAAATGATACTGAAATATGAAAGGTTGATACCGATGTTTTGGAAATGATACGCAAGTTTGGGAACAAAACATCGAGGAAATAATACTGAAATATGAAAGGTAGCTACCTAAGTGTTGGAAAAGATACGCAAGTTTGGGGAAATGATACGGAACGATAAGGAATTGCGACAAAACATCGAGTGAATGATACTGAAATAGGTAAGGATGATACCGAAGTTTTGAAAATTATACGCAAGTTTGGGGAAATGATACGAAACGATGTGGAATTCCGACGAAGCATCGAGAGAATGATACTGAAATATGAAAGTACTAGTAGGCAGTTTTGCTTTCTTCGCCACCCCAGCCTTGGACCCTCGATAGTATCAGCAACTTGAGTGAGTCAAAAAAGCTCGCTTAGCTCACCTGCAAAATTTGTGATCCGGAACGATCACAAATAACGACATGTTATGAGAAAATGAAACTTAATTATGAAAGAATAGAACCGAAATTTGGGAAATGATACGCAAGTTTTGGGAAATGATACAGAACGATAATAAATTTTGACAAAACATCCAGAAAATGATACTGAAATATGAAAGGATGATACCAAAATTTTGGAAATGATACGGAACGATAATAAAATTTGACAAAACATCGAGAAAATGATACTGAAATGTGAAAGGATGATACCAAAATTTTGAAAATGTTCCGCAAGTTTTGGGAAATGATACGGAACGATAACAAATTTCGACAAAACATCGAGAAAATGATACTGCAATTTGAAAAGATGATACCAAAATTTTGGAAATTATGCCAAAGAAACTTCAACCTCATAAACTACTCATTTTATAACTTCAACTACTGGTTACAAGAACTTGAAGCGAGCTCGCTGAGATTTCAATTAGCATATCAAAGTGACCACTTCTAATCACTGCTAATTGGAAACCCGTCTGATGTAATCAATTTTACCCAAGTTGACGTGATGGTGTGGAGGGGGGAGGGGGTGGTTGTCAGGCAAAATTTAATCACCACAAAACTGATTCCTCTCCTCCCCCCCATCATTAAGACTCGCTGTCATGTCTTCAAACTGTTTTGATTCTTTTGAGATTAGAATTTTCAAGTAGGTTATTGTTTTTAGATATAATTTCCCAGTCGCAAGTTTCTTTGTTGGTAACAATAGATAACTTTTTAGACATTAGACTACTTTTAGTTGATCAGGTTCCCAAATTCGAATTCTTTGATTTGCTTGTTATTATAGGCCTTGTTATTTTCGAGCTCTAAATTTCCAGTCAAAATTTAATATTTTCGGTTATGGTGTAGTGAATTTGTGAAGATTTCTAGTTTTAGTTGTTAGTGATGTTTTGAAATAAAAAATGTTGTTTTAAAATGACTATTTTAAATTGACTATAACCCACAATGGGTTTCCATGTTTTCATTCGTGAAAAATGAGGTTAGGCTATAATATTGCGAAGTGGAACAACCCTTTGAGTCTCCCCATTAATTGAAGCATACGCTAAATAAATAAATAAATAGGCCTACAAAATTCTGGTGCTTGTTCTAAACTTATTCAGGATTCGGGAATAATAATGTTTCAATTTTTAATCGGTATATTTTGGAATATCACCTTCTTTGGGAGATTGGCTGTCGTTAGTTGAGATTGTCAGTTGTTCCCCGTCTCTGGAGGGATAGTAATAGTAATTGTTGGATTACAAACTGGAGGTTATTCGGAGGTGTTCTGCAACGTCACTTGGTTACGGAAACTAGCTTATGGTTGAGAGGATCAACGTGCTAACCACTCGTTATCTCTATCCTGGTTGATGATTTTTTGCATTCGGTTTGGTCTGCCCGGGCGGGGAGGGCATTCGGGGGGGAGGGTTTGGATCCGGCCACTACCACCTAGACGCTAGAGGTTACAAATGGTAGAGATGTAACCTCTATCGGTGGTAGTGTTCCGGCTCGGTCGGTGTTGGTTCGGAGTCTGTGGGTTCTGTTTGAGAATTTATGGATTTCGGGCCGGTATTGGCCGGGTTGGGGTCGTTTCCCCGTCTTGCGGAGGTGTCTCCTCCACTCCTTCAGCATTCCCCTATCAGAAAATAATGTTTGGAGAAGATCCCTAGAATAAAGTTGAAACATGAATTCTCCTCAAACACATAGGACCGACCAATATGTTTGTTTGTAATTGATTACTCCATTACTATCGAATGTCACCACTTTACGAAAAGGAGGAACAAAGAGAAAACTTAATAAATGGAAAAAGAAGAAGAATAAAGAAGAATTGATTGAAAACAATGAAGACGTGCGGTGTCCTGAAATGGTCAATAGGGGAAATGGCGATTCTTCGTCTTCCTATAGTCTGTCCAAGCACAGAAGACACTCTGGCAAAGATGGGAAAATGACTCCAGCTCGATCAATATTGGTTCAAAAATTATTAATTTGGTCCTAAATTGTAGATCAATTCATTTCCTATTATTTGGGACAAAATTTATAATTTTAAAATCAATATTGACCGAGCTGGAGTAATTTTCTCATCTTGACAGAATGTCTTCTTTGTTTGAAGAGACTTTACCATTTCTTCTCATCTTTCCAGTTTTCCTTCTTCCACTTTTCTACCACCGAATTTTTACTTTTCCCACTTCTTCTTCTTTCTTTTGCCCCACTTCCCCTTCCTCATCTACTACTATACTTCTCCTTCTCTTTCTCCTCATTATTCGTACTAATCTTCCTCCTTCTTCTTATTCTTACTCTTCTTCTCATTATCTTGCTTATTCTTCTTCTTACTCATTTGCTCCTTTTCATTCTTCGTCTCCCCTTTGCCTTCTCTTTCTCTCTCTACTTATCATCTTCAATTTTCTTCTTTTAATTCTTCTTCGTTGAATTTTCTTCTTCTTCTTCGTCTTCTTCTTCTTCTTTTCCTTCCTCTCCCTACTTATCATTGATGTTTCTCCTTCTTTCCTCCTTATCGTGCTTCACGCAGTTTTTACTTATTATTTTCCTCGACAGTTTTCTTTTCTTCTTCTTCTTCCGTCTTCCTTCTCTACTATTTCTCCTTCTTTATTCTATCTTCTCCCTTCCTCTCCTTCTTCTTCCTCTCCTATTTCTTCTCTCACGCCCTCTCCTTCTTCTTCTCCGCACTTTCCTTTCTCTTCTTCTTTTTTCTCCTTCTTCTCCTCCTCTTCATTCTTCTCCAGCTTCTTCTCTCATCACAAAGTTTCTTATTTTCCTTTTCTTTCATTCCACCTATTTTCCCTTTTTTCTTCTTCTTCTTCTTCTTCTTTTCCTTCCTCTCATCTTTCTATTCTTATCTTCCTCTCCCTACTTATCATTGATGATTCTGCTTTTTCTTGTGCCTCTTCTCTCATTACACAGTTTTTACTTATTATTTTCCTCGACAGTTTTCTTTTTCTTCTTCTTCCGTCTCCCTTCTCTACTTTTTCTCCTCCTTCTCCTTTTTTTTATCTTCCTCCGTCCTCTTCTCCTTCTCCCTCTTCTACTTCTTCTCACGCCCTCTCCTTATCCTTCCCACTTTTCTTTCTCTCCTTCTTCTCCTTCTCCAGCTTTTTCTCATCACACAGTTTCTTACTATTATTTTTCTTTTCAGTTTTCTCCTTTTTTTCCATTCTTCCTTTTTTTAATTCTTATTCTCCTTCTTCTTCTTTTTCTTCTTCTTATTCTCCTTCTCCTTCCAAAACTGATAAGAAGAAGAGTGCTATCAGCAATATAGTACTTCCGAATGGGCGAAGAAGAATGTTTACATGTAGGGCTGAAAGTGGTGGCCAGCTTCCAGTTAAGTATTTCGTCCAAACCAATAATAAAGAAAGACTTCTTTTCACACACTCTCCTTCTTCATCATCTTCTTCTTCTTCTTCTTCTTCTTCTTCTTCTTCTTCTTCTTCTTCTTCTTCTTCTTCTTCTTCTTCTTTTTCTCCTTCTCCTCTACCTTCTTCTTCTACTTCTTCTTTTTATTTTTCTCCTCCTCCTCCTCCACCTTCTTCTTGTTCTTCTTCTTCTGTTTCTTCTTGTTCTCTTCCCCTTCTGTCTTGTTATCCTGGTTCGTTGTTATTCGTACTAATCGAACAATATATTATGTCAACTCGTACTAATCGTTCGCAACAGCTGATTCTTTCCAAAATTTGGAACATTGTAAATTCTAAGTTGCATTGGTGAATCTACAATCCCGTTCGAAAAGCTGTAAATCAGATGGAAAGACAAGATGTAAATAATTCACGATGTGAAGTGCCCGTATATTTTACTATAAAACACTTCACCTGTTTTGTAGGCACGAGCCGCCTGGTGAAATGTTTATGAGACACGGTCCAGGACTCATAATACGAGTATAAATCTCGTTCATAATCCAGGAATAGGTGAAAAAATACTACAGTATTGTTTAATTCATTTTTTCATTCATTGTTTAGCTCCACTTGGATCAAATCAAATAGTTCATTCAACAAAAATATACATAGAAGCCACAATTACATCTTTTTATTACGCGTCAGTAGAAAAAAAACCTTGTACATTGATGTGAAGTATCAACATTTATTATTCACTTGATAAGTTGCTGTGAAGGTGATATTGTTGTATAGTCTGTCCTAGCAAAGAAGACCCTCTGGCAAGATGGAAAAATGACTCCAGCTCGCTCAATATTGGTTCAAAAACGATTGATTTGGTCTCAAACTGTAGATCAGAATGTTTCCTACAATTTGAGATCAAATTGATAATTTTTGAACCAATATTGACCGAGCAGAAGTCATTTTCTCATCCAACCAGAGGGTCTTCTTTGCTTGGACAGACTATAGTCTACCATAGTAAATGAACCGACAACATATTGTCAAACTACTGCTCAATTAAAAAAATTTAATGAAAAGACAAGATGTTGTCAAACCACAGATTTATTAGAAAATTCGAGATACCGGTTCCGATTGTTAAACCATTATCAATCTTTGGTAAACTAATACTTAACGTACAGAGCATCAGTATTTATTTTAACGATCAAGCACTGGTATTGGTGAACGCTTGAACCAATCACAGTGAACGTTTACCATTGGCCTAGACAAGCTCCTCCCCGATTAGCGGTTTATACAAACGTTACAAAATGGTGATTGAAATAGCTAACACAATAATCAAGGATTATTCATAGAATACTAGTTAAAATAACTCAATAAGAAATAGATAATAGATAAGAGTTAAATTGATAAAAAAAATGTTACGAAAGAATGGGAAAACGAAGGAAATAGGTAATAAATGATTAACAAATTGATTGATGAATCTGGTTTAAAGCAGAAGACTTTGTTATCAATAGACTTTGAAGACTTTTGTTATCAATTGGCAGAAACTGACAATAACAAAGCAAAACATGTATTAAAACAAAGGGAAAGTATTGTTATTTTTTTTAATCCATCAATATGTAATTGTATGTAATATGTAATATTACATCTTAAATATGTAATTACATCAATATGTAATATGAGTGGGCATTAACTTAGTAGTCGGCAAACTGCTGAACGGCAGAATTATGTCCCATGAGAAGAATGTAATTTTTATCAATCTCTTGGAGCAGATAGAGCCTCTATTTATGAACAGAATTCCAAATTCTTTACGTCATTGGAAAGAGAATTCAATTCTCCAGGGGCGTGACTTTTTACTTTTTCGGTTTTACGTTTAGTTCAATAATTAGAGTTCTTTTCTGATCAGAGATACTTCTTCTAGTTAATTAATTATACTATAATTATCAAAATAAAATTAAAATCGAAAAAGTAAAAAGTCACGCTCCTGGAGATTTGAATTCTCTTTCCAATGACATAAAGAACGTGAAATTCTGAAGTAGAGGCTCTATCTGCTCCAAGAGATTGTTAAAAATTACATTGTTCTTATGGGGTTTTACTGCCAACTCTTGTTTGTATTTTTCTAGATAGAAATGTAGTGGAGGGTTAAGTGTAAGAGAGGCTCGGCTGCGCCGTAACTTCGCCCTTCCAGGATACCAAAAAAAGCAAGCATTCTATTCTATTCTCTTTCTTCTTCCTGTTTTTGTCATTCCTGATTTTCTCCTTCTTATTTTTCTGCTTCCTTTTTCCCCTCCATCTTTATGTTTTCCCCTTCTCCTTCTTCTTCCTCATCCTTCCACTTTCTGTTTTTCACCTTCTTTCACTTTCTCTTTCTCTCCTCCTTCTACTTCCTCTTTTCCAACTCCTCCTTCGTCTTCCTACTTTTCGCCTCTATCCACTTCTTCTCCTCCTCCTCTTTACCCTTTTATGTTTCTTCTTCCTCTCTCTCTCTCTCTCTCTCTCCTCCTTATCCTCTTCATTCTTCTCCTCCTCCTCCTTTCTCCTTTGTGATGCAGTTCCACTTGTCTCTCGAAGCCTTCTATAGTCTGACCAAGCAAAGAAGAGCCACTGGCATGATGGGAGAATGACTCAAGCTCGGTCAATATTGGTTCAAAAATTTTAAATTTGGTCTCAAATTGTAGGAAACATTCTGATCTACTATTAAGACCACATTTACAATTCTTGAACAAATATTGACCAAATTGGAGTCATTTTCCCATCTGGCCAGAGGATCTTCTTTGCTTGGTCTCAGATGCTTCCAAGTGTAACATCGCTTCACGTATCTTATAAGCATTTCCCTAACCCATTATCGGCGTTTTCGCTGTATATGCCAGGCCTGACCTTCCGAAAAGAAAACATCTTACTTGAATAAGGGTTGGGCGAAGGATGCGCTAAGGTTTTAGCTCCAGAAACACCAGACAGACACGTTTAGTTCGAGAGGGATAGTTGGGCAAAAATAGATTTGGAATAATAGTTCTGTGGAATAGTTAGATCTAAAGACGTACTTTTTCAAGCGAACGACGTACAAAGAAATCTATGTGTTCTTATGAGACTGTTCACACATTGGCGCACTAAAGAACTGTAGTTCATTTTAGGGACTCCACGTTCCATTTCTAGTATATAGTAAGCAATGCTAAGGCAGTCATGAACCGGCTCAGTTCTTTTCAATGAGTTAGTTGTCTTTTGACAATTAGTTCGTTCGATTATTCAGTTCAGATGAGTTTCAGTTCGTTTCTTCGTTCCAAGTAGATCCAAGATTGATAGATTCGAGAAAACAATTTTTATAATTTGCTATTTCTCCTGGACTATAAATTTATTCTTAATTGAAGTGCTACGAAAATCTAACCTAGTTTCGAACTTTATTATCCATCAAAATTTGGTATGAAGACGTTTTGGACATTAGTCTGTGTTTTCAACCAATAAGTTATTGTTTCTGCCAAATGAATAAATGAATAAATAAATAAATAAATAAATAAATAAAACAGTAATCTTTCTTCACCAAAGTTTACTATTTTCCAAGATATCAGATTCAATAATTGTTTTTAATGAAGCTAGAGATAAAAATGAATCAGCTGATTTTTTGATCAGCTAAAATCAGAGACACTATGTACATGAAAGTAAAATTGAATAAATACACAAATTGAATAAACACACCAAAAGTTGTTATTCTGATCGAAACAATGGAATGGCGAAGCTCTATAAAATGGAAAAAGTACCAGATTACTCCAATTCTTTGGAATATCAACATGGTAGTCTAGTCTAGTAAAGAAGACATTCTGGCAAGATGGGAAAATGACTCCAGCTCAGTTAATATTAGTTTAATATTAATATTAGTTATATTTAATATTAATATTAGTTATTAGATATTGATATTAGTTATTAGTTATTAATATTAGTATGGTAGAAAGCATTCTGCTTTACATTTTTAGACTGAATTCATAATTTTTTAACCAATATTAACCGAGCTGGAGTCATTTTCCCATCTTGCCAGAATGTCTTCTTAGCTCGACCAGACTATAGCTATGTATGAAAAATCGAAAAAATTATTTTACAATATACATTTCCCCAGCTGTAGCAGGATGAAATGTTCAATGCTCAATAATATTTATCTATATTAATAATCTTTCTATTTTTGTTATGAATTAATTTCTGTTAATTATTCAGGTTTTTGATTCTTTATACCTTGAATTGACTTTCTGGTCACATCGCTCAGTTTCTTTGATTTTTTTATTTATTATTATTATTTTTTTAAGTTAATTACTTGAAATCTTTCAATATATTTCTATGAATATGAAATCAATAATCGATATAATTATTATATTTTGCTTTCTAAATAGCTTTTTCAGCTCATTTTCACAAACAACTTTTTCATAACATTTTCTCTCAGGCTAATTATTCGATATAATTCTTATTTCATTCATCTTCAATTCACATTCCACTTTATCTATTCTACATTCATATATATATAGTATACATTTTCTCATTACATTTCTCAGTTTGTGCTATTATTGAGCTATAAAGTTTATTTAATTTTATAATTATGTTTACATTTTGTTTTTCATGGTATTTAATGGTATTTAACCCAGGTCAGACCAGGAATTTTTCTCAGGCCACTCTCTCGTGTTTCGGATGGACACGTTAAGCCGTCAGTCCCGGCTGCCTAAAAAGAGTCGTTAAGTCATGTCAGAGGCCCTGAAATTGACCAGGAGCGACCTGAAAACTCTGACACCAGACCTAAGCCAGCCAGGTCACACGAATATTATTATCATTATGGTATTACTTTTTTTAAGTTTTGTAAATTGTGTTAAAGAGGCAATATTTGGGTTTTACCTGTTTGCCTCCACATATTTCATTTGTGAATAAATAAATTAGTCAATATATTATTTTGTTGAGAGCTACCAATTGTATGGGAAATAATGAAACCAAACCATGTCTGTAACAAGTACTCTGATTTGAGTATTGTAATTATCAATTTTTATTTCCAGTCTAAGATCTGTTTATGACATTGTAATGTTTTGGCCGCGCATGTTTCATCATTTAAACCTTATAATGAATGAATCGCAGTGGTAAAGTCTGTCGAAGACATTCTGGCAAGATGGGAAAATGACTACAGCTCGGTCAATATTGATTAAAAAATTGTGAATCTAATCTCAAATTGTAGATCAGGATGTTTCCTACAATTTGAAACAATGATTATATTTTTTGAACCAATATCTACCGAGCTGGAGTCATTTTCCCATCTTGCCAGAGGGTCTTCTTTGCTTGTACAGACTGTATTCATCATCCTCGTTTAAGCGTTTAAAAACCTCTCGAGATGGAAAATATATCCGAGAAGAGTGATAAAAAAGAAAAACATGTTTTCATTGTATGAAGAAATCGTTTTCAGTCTGTCAGAGCTGCTTTGAATTGGACAGGGATCATACTTTTAATGAGTTTCAGCTTCCAGTGCACTACTTCTTCTTCTTCTTCTTCTTCTTCTGTTCTTCTTCAACTTGTCTCACTCCTCTCTTGTAATTTTTTACTACTTTCTCTTTCTTTATCTCATCCTAAACTCCCTTTCTTCTTCCCCCTTTCTTATCTCCCTCCTTTCTTCTTCCTCCTTTTCATCTCCCTTTCTCCATTTTCTCCTTCTCCTGGCAACTTGTCAGGAATGTTTATTTCTGCACCTCTCTTCCTTATCAAGATTTCTCCAATTCTCCTCCTGCTCCTCCTCCTCCTCCTCCTCCTCCTCCTCCTTCTCCTCTCCACCTTCTCCTTCCTTTCTTCCTCATTCCTCCTCTTCCTTCACCTTCTCCTCTTCCTCCTTCACTTCTCCTCTCCTCCTTCTCCTCCTCCTCCTCCTCTTCCTCTCCTCCTCCTCTTCCTCCCTTCTCCTCCTCCTCCTTCTTCTCCTCCTTCTCCTCCTCCTTCTCCTCCTCCTCCTTCTCCTCCTCATCCTCCACCTTCTCCTCCTCCCTCCTCCTTCTCCTCCTTCTCCTCCTCATCCTCCTTCTCGTCCTCCTCCTCCACCTTCTCCTCCTCCTCCTCCTTCTCCTCCTCTCCTCCTTCTCCTCCTCTTCTCCTCCTTCTGTTCCTCCTTCTTCTCCTCCTCTCCTACTTCCCCTTGACATTGTTTCACTCTATATTCTCTCTTTCTCTAGATCTTTCGTGTTACTCTTCGTGTTCTCATTCTTGACATTATTTTTCTACTTCTTTTTCCACAGCTTCTCTGTCTTCTAATTTTTCTCCATCGTCATCATCTTCTTATTATGATAATTCTCCTTCTTATTAATCTTTTTTTATACTTTATCTGGCTACTTGAATCTTATCTTTATCCTTGAATCTTATCTTTTTTCATTTTCTACATCAATTATTATTCTTTAACATTGCCAATCACTTCCTCCTTCTTTTCATTTTCATTTTTCTCTCTCTTCTTTTCATGTTCGTATCTCTTCTTTTTTTCTTTTTCTGTTCTATCTTTTATCCACTTATATCTTCTTCTTTCTTCTCTTCTTCTTCTTCTTCTTCTTCTTCTTCTTCTCTTCTTCTTTCTTCTTCTTCTTCTTCTTCTTCTTCTTCTTCTTCTTCTTCTTCTTCTTCTTCTTCTTCTTCTTCTTCTTCTTCTTCTTCTTCTTCTTCTTCTTCTTCTTCTTCTTCTTCTTCTTCTTCTTCTTCTTCTTCTTCTTCTTCTTCTTCTTCTTCTTCTTCTTCTTCTCCTCTTCTCTTCTTCTTCTTCTTCTTCTTCTTCTTCTTCTTCTTCTTCTTCTTCTTCTTCTTCTTCTTCTTCTTCTTCTTCTTCTTCTTCTTCTTCTTCTTCTTCTTCTTCTTCTTCTTCTTCTTCTTCTTCTTCTTCTTCTTCTTCTTCTTCTTCTTCTTCTTCTTCTTCTTCTTCTTCTTCTTCTTCTTCTTCTTCTTCTTCTTCTTCTTCTTCTTCTTCTTCTTCTTCTTCTTCTTCTTCTTCTTCTTCTTCTTCTTCTCCTCTACCTTCTTCTTCTTCTTCTCTTTCTTCTTTTCTCCTCCTCCTCCTCCACCTTCTTCTTCTTCTTCTTCTTCTTCTTCTTCTTCTTCTTCTTCTTCTTCTTCTTCTTCTTCTTCTTCTCCTTCTTCTTCTTCTTCTTCTTCTTCTTCTTCTTCTTCTTCTTCTTCTTCTTCTTCTTCTTCTTCTTCTTCTTTCTATCCTGCTCACAACAAAATGAAAAATATTCGAGCAAATAGGATCCCGCAGATAATTGCTTGTTTATATCATTGCGATCCAACCGTATCTCCCTCTTATTATTCTGATTCAATTCAAAACTCTTTCATGTGAAACTAATGAGTTCTCAAATTCCGTCTTTCAGCTACTCAAAACAGGTTGAGAGGGTCTTCAAAGCAGCCCTGTTCTCCATTATTATTCAATAATTCTTTGTTATCGATGTTTCAGTCAGAGCTCATTTCACTTTTCCGTGATTTATTTATTTATTCATTTTACAGAAACAAGTAAACTTATTGGTTAAAAACACAGACTATTGTCCAAAACGTCTTTATACCAGATATTGATTAATAAGTTCGGAACCAAAAATTATTTTTGGTTATATTCTTTTGGAGCACTTGTACCAGGAATCCACTGGCGGCTCGTGCCCACGAAACAGGTGTAGTGCCCGTATCATCTACTGTAGAGCACTTCACCTGTTTCGTGGTCACGTATTATGTATTTGTGACTGTCAATTTTCAAGTTTCATACAAGGTGATAGCGATTGTTTTTTTCTTCATAATCAATACCTTATTGAACATTTTCTTTTTGGTTCTTGTTCTTGATGAACGACTGTTATCGCTGTTCAAGTGCAGTCAGCAAACGGTCTGCGAGATCGATTGCAACCTCAGCCAAACTGGTCCGCTCTCGAAGACCGCATTCAGACGATCCTGATAGAGCTTAGCATTAACATAAATTCGACAACCGCCAGTTCTTCTGGCATCTGCTAAACTAATCTACAACTAATAATCTACTAACAACTAACTAACAATAATCTAATCTAACTAACAACTAATCTACAGTTGAAACTGTCACTCAAAATAGTATTGTCCAAAATCATGATCAATAATAAAAATATTTCAATTTTCGTTTAATGAACCAAGAAAAGATTTACATCGAATCAGATCAGATAAAAAATTTACACCTTTATCAAAGATGTTGTGGAACTTATGCATAATTTAGGTCACCTAAAAAACTATATCACGTTTAATTGATTTTTTATTAGTTTATCTACTAATGGTACCGCAGATTATCAGTCACTGCTGATAGGCAATGTAAAGAAACAATGGATTCGAATTTGAGATTCATGTTATACAAACTTTCACATAAACTCCATGATAACAATAAGTTGAGTATCCTGTTGAACGATGAGGTTTAATTCTACCCCTCGGAGAATCGTTGCCAGCAATCTCGTACAACTGCCTTCATTAAAAATCGCTTTTCTCTCCAAACTTCCTTCCGTTCATACAATTTAACTTTTGCTGCTGTTCGGTTCGTCAAAACTTCCGCGTTGCTGTTCATCACGCTGAGCCTCTGGTCTCATGTTGAGTGTTGGAACATTATGATCGAGGCAACACGTTCAAGTGTATTAAATTTCGCCACCAATTATAGCCTATCCCAAATTAAATAATAGACATCCGATTGAATTCAAATAGAAATAATGAAATTTGTCTTTTCGAGTAGTAGTAGGTAGTAGGTACCTACTATGGTACCTAGGTACCTATAGGTAAGTAGGTACTTCTTCTTCTTGTTCTTCTTCTTGAAATTCTTGTGGTGTTCAAATGTTTAAATCTTCTGTATTCTTCTTCTTCTTCTTCTTGATTCTTCTTCTTCAGTAGTTCTTCTTTATTCTTCTATTCTTACTTCTTCTTCTTACCTATGGTCTTCTTCTGTCTTCTTCTAGTCTTCTAGCCTATCCCAAATTAAATAATAGACATCCGATTGAATTCAAATAGTAGTAGGTTCGAGTAGTAGTAGGTAGTAGTACCTACTAGTGTACCTATGGTACTACCATGGTAGTAGGTACTTACCTATGGTAGTAGGTACTTACCTATGGTAGTAGGTAGGGCAAGGAAAGTAAGAATACAGTAGTAGAATAATGTAGAAGTACAGAAGTAGGAAACTGGAAAGATGAGAAGAAATGGTATAGTCTGTGCAAACAAAGAAGACATTCTAGCAAGATGGGGAAAATGATTCCAACTCGATCAATTTAGGTCCAAAAATAATAAATTTGGTATCAAATTGTAGGAATCTTTCTAATCTACAATAGTTTAAGTCTTAATTTATAATTTTCGAACCAATGTTGACCGAGCTGGAGTCACTGATGTTGCCAATTAGAGTTGAGTTGTGCTATGCCTAGACGATGCTTTTGAGATCAAAAGTGACAACAAGTGCTTTACATCGTTACATAAGTGCTTTTAGTACGTTACATAATGTACAAGAGACTGACGAACGTTTTGGCCTCAGGTATAGGCTAAGTTACGATCATACACATATTTTTTCAAAGTGAATGAATGCAGTTGCTGAAACATGTTGCAATGTTGTTTTTGTTGTTGTTGCAGAGAGACGAGCTGCAGGAGGGTGTTGGTGATGGCGCATCATGTGTGAGCAACATGTGGGACTGGTGCTGGACGAGCACATGTTGCAGACACGGCAGGGCGCACAACATACACAGATACCCTTTGGTGCGCACTAATTTGAAAGCACAGGATCAGACCACCGATTCTGTGAGTAGAGATTACGAAAGATTGAATTTTATTTACATCATTCAAAATAATATTATTATTAACTGAAAATTAATGGTTTGTCTGTTAGGACAAGTTTTAATAACATTCATAATAAAAAAAAAATTCAAAATAATATTAGTCATCATGAAAACATACACTACTTGTATCAAATCAAATCAAATTTTTATTAATAGTTCAAAATACTTATCTCATTAGCACTGGCGGCTCGTGCCCACGAAACAGGTGAAGTGTTGTACAGTAAAACATACGGGCACTTCACCTGTTTCGTGGGTACGAGCCGCCAGTTTAGTTAAAAATACATAAAATCAAACAAACATAAGGTAGGCCTACTCGTGAGTTTCGCCCAAAATGGACAAATCTGTGTGCGGGGAAAGATTTCTAAAAAAATTACGTTTATAAAGGAATTTGAAAAATATTTAAATAATAATTTATTGTGCAATTGAGCGTGTGTTTTCGAGAGGAATACTTTGTGTTCTTCTTAACTGAATTATTAAAAAAATTAGATGATTCATTATTTTATCAGTGATTCGATGAACAGTTAACAGTAAAACAAAATAAATAAGTAAATAAGTAATTAGAGATGGAGCAACTGTATTGGATGAATTTATTAATATTGATAACTTCATGAATCATTTCGTATCAGGATATAAATTCATGTATGTACATCGTTTAAACCCCTTCAGTGGTATTCAAAAGCATGAAATAAGTTTGACAAATCAATTATTGTTAAACAAAATTAAAACTACCGAAGTATATTCAGATGCACGCAGTTCCGAAGATTGGACGTGCAGGGAGTGCCGACTTTATTCAGTTCACGAGTTCACTCAACCCATATCGACCATTCGAGAATGTTCTCGACGCCATTACTAGTCTGTGATTGGTCGATGACGTAGTTGATGGTATCCACCAATAGCGTAGCAGGGGCGTTCCAATTGATAGCTGAGGGGGAATGAACCTTAGAACCAATCAGAGCTTTCCTGTTCAATAGATTCGATTACCTATAGATTCGATTACTATAGTTTTATAACTATGTCTGTACTTTTGTTTATTGAGAAATAGAATTTATTTATTTTATTCATTTATTTATTCACCTTGTGAAACCCAAATCATCAATATTAACAACAGAAATGAGAATTTACTAGCAATATAACATATCACCTTGTGATCATATTAAACTATTCCCAATTGCATTATAAGCCTGATTTATCCTTGCAAAAATAATAATGTAATCAAATTCTAACATTCTTACAATATCTGACGAAGGGGTAAGGATGTGATACTCCAAATTTTTGTCTGCCATTTATTTAAAAAAAATCCTGAAAAATTAAATCAAAACTTTCTCTCAATATTAAAAGTGGGAACTTTAATCCATGATAGGCCTATCCCAAACAACCTCCATAGACTCACCATTTTCTTCTGAAATAACAATACCTCATAGATCTTCTAAAATATTCTAAAACAATCAGAAAACAACAAAATCTCCTGGAACAGTCTTCTAAATCATACCACTCATGATATCGTGATCATATTCCCACCATTTTTGTTTTGTCAGAAAAAACAATGCCTCATAAATAACTGAAATCTTCAAGAAATATCAGAAACCAAGCTTCCGTGAAACCTTTTTACACGCATGTTATCTTGGCTAACACCCCATATACAACCATAGGCTCAACATTTGTTGATTTAGAACAATAAATAACTCCAAATCTTCTGAAAATATCAGAAACCAAGCTGTAGTCTGTCCAAGCAAAGAAGACCCTCTGGCGAGATTGGAATATGACTCAAGCTCGGTCAATATTTGTTCAAATTTATCAATTTTGATCTCAAATTGCAGGAAACAATTTGATCTACTATTGAGACCGCATTTATAATTTTTGAACAAATACTGACAAAGCTGGAGTCATTTACTCATCTTGCCAGAGGGTCTTCTTTGCTTGGACAGACTATACGCATGATATCTTTTTCCTTGTCAAACTTATCGTAATGTTTTTGTGAAACGTATATTTCGCTACAAGAAGTGAGTGCAATAAATTTCCATCGGCGTTGGCTGGAAGTCGCCTCAGGTCGAGCAGAGAAGACATCCTGGCCAGATGGGAAAATGACTTCAGCTCGATCAATATTCGATCAAAAATGATAAGTTTGGTCTCAAATTGTAGAAAACGTACTGCTCTACAATTTGAAACCAAATTTATAATTTTTTAACTAATATTGGCCGGGATGGAGTCATTTTTTCATCTTGCCAGAATGTCTTCTCTGCGGGGCAGACTATAATATTCATCCTCAGTTCCACCTGCAGCTTTGCTTTTCAATGATTGATGATAAAAATGACTGCTCGCTGCTCACTCTCGCAAATAAAAGATAAATCGTTTCACGTACTGCTCTAATAGATGTAACTTTCTGATTGGAATACACTGTATTCCTTAGCTTATAACATCTGCTACATCTTACAGAAGTTACATCTGTTAGAGATGATTTGGCAACTCCTTTGGAACGTCTCATTCAACATTTTTGAGAAAAAAATTCGTGCTTATTCTAGAGACATGATGGAGTCTGTCCAAGCGAAGAATACCCTCGGGCAAGATGGGAAAATGACTGAAGCTCGGTCAATTTTGGTTCAAACATTATGAAATTGTTCTCAAATTGTAGGAAACATTCTAATCTATTATAAAGACCACATTTATAATTCTTGGACGAATATTGACCAAACTGCAGTCATTTTCCCGTCTCGCCAGAGACTCTTCTTTGCTTAGACAGACTAAAACTCATCAAGTTCATTCCGATGATGCCTGAGTTATTCACAGTATTATTTCTAATCACTCTACATCATTCCGGATACAGATTATATAAATGTTATGTTTGTCCTATATTGGTTTTATTAACTTCAACATTGGATGTTGAACTTCACATCAGAATGATATGAAGGAATCACTTTAATAGAATGATACAGCACTGGTGACTCGTAACCACGAAACAGATGAAGTGCCCGTATCTTTTACTGTACAGCACTTCACCTGTTTTGTGGGCACGAGCCGACAATGTGATACAGTAGACTATAAGGATTGTAAATTTTTCATATTAACCCTACTAACAGCAAATATGTGGAGGAATCATGATAAAGGATTAATTTCCCCTTCATCCACTCTAAATTCCTCTATGAGTGTACTTTTGATACGCAGTAGTGATACAGAAATGCTAAATTGATACGCAATCGTACAGGAAGGAAACTCATTGACACAAAATATTAGCTCATTTCACAATTATATGCCGACATTTCACAATTAATTAATAATTATACAATTATTATTAATGTAATCAATTTATATTTAAACTAGCCGGCAGGCTCGTTTCGCTCGCCTTCTCCGCCTAGCCAGGGGCTCCGCCCCCTGGATCCCCGACAGTATCAGCAGTGTCAGTGAGTCAAACAGGCTCGCTTCGCTCGCCTGCATAAGCTCTATCAGTGTAAGCTGAGACAAACAGGCTTGCTTCGCTCGCCTGCAAACTCCGTTCAGAAGGGACTCAAAATTCATTGAACACAGCATTTCTAGACCTAATCTGGATCATTTTACCAAATTTCAACATTCTCTACCAATTTATTCTCAAAAAATCCAAGATAAACTCCGAAAATTCCGAAAAATAGTAAACGCTAATATTGAGCGTAACCTTGGGAAGTATATCGGACATAGTTTGAAACTTGATTCAATATCTTCCAAATTAGTTCTTCTATAATCTCGCTGAACCATTGAATTTACAGTAAGGATTGGTCGTATCAAGGTGGAAGATATGCAACTCGCAATACATCTACAATTTTGAAAAATCATGAACGGAATTCAAATATATTTCAACACAGCATTTCCAGACCTTATCTGAACCTGCCCACCAAATATCAACATTTTCTACCGATTGGTTCTCGAAAAAATGAGGAAAACGCCGAAAAACTATAGAAAAACTTAAATATTTGGCGTATTCTTGAAAAGTTTTTAAAATCCGTTCTTAGCGAGCGTCTAAACGGCCAACTGAACATGCCTGCCAAATTTGAACGCATTCGGTTCAGTGGATTTTTAGTTGATGAATCAGTCAGTCAGTCAGTGCCATTTCGCTTTTATAGATATAGATGCTGGACATTGGGAGAAATACTGCAACTATTAGCTCTGCAAAGCTTTGTGCTTTATTATTCTTTTATCTATTTTTCATCAATTTAACTTGATAACTCCACTCATCTTAGTTTAAATGATCTCAAAATGTTTTATCAATGAGAAATATCATCAGATTGTTTCCAATATGCCGGTGATCCATGGGCATTTGCAAATGCCTCGTATCAATTAGCTTTCTTTCTGTATCAACGAGCATTTTTCCTGTATGAACGAGCTTTCTTCCCGTATGGATTCCATCCATTTCCGTATCCATTTTTTGGATTCTGTATCACTACTGCGTGTCAGAAATCCGACGTGTAAAGGGTGTTTAAGGAGAATCCAGTAATAATACAGAAGAGAGTTAATTTCTTCCAATCCTTTCTAATTATTGTTATATTAACAAATAAAAATGTGTCAATTTCTTGTTTTTAAAACCTTTTTATCATTCAACAGGCTTCAGATGGGGAACAGCTACGTCCGCGAACCTCTTCAATGCAGCCTCCTCTAAAGGTATTTGATTGATCTATTTTAGCTTATTTATTTCATTTTCCAATTGTTGTAGATTCTCAGTTATCTTATCAATCACTATTTCATGTCGAGTGAATTTTGTTATTCGGAGTACCATATTGAGCTAGTCAAGCTCATAGAGATATGACGAAGGTTTCAAATCTAATGTAATCAATTCATTTCATTGTTGAATTGCTGTTGATTCGCAATCATCGATTTAATCATTGAATAAAATATCTTGTTATATAAAGTACCCTAGATCGAGCTCATGAAATATGAGGAAGGTTTCAATGTACGTATTTTTCGTTTTTTAGCCTATGTTAATTTATAAACCAAGTTTTTTTATAGAATCTAAGCACTTTACGAATGACCCATATGCTGTTTCAAGTAATGGCCTGAAATTTGTGAACTTTCAAGTAGATTAGCAACTTACATTTTCTTTTTTTGAGTACTTGTGGAGGTTATATTGCGATAGTTATCCATATTAAATACATGATATTTTCAAGCTACAGATTTATCAAAAAATCGAGTTACCGATTTCAGTTGTTACTCCATTATCTGGTAAACTAAAACTTGAAGTAAAATGCAGCAGTATTTATACTAACGGTCAAGCATCGCTATTGGTAGTTGCTTGAACCAATCACAGTGGACGTCTGCCATTGGCCTAGACAAGCCCCTCCCCTATATTATCGGTTCATACAAACGTAACAAAGCGTCGTTTCAAGCAACTACACAATAATGGAAGATCGATGAATAGTTACAGTAACTTACGAGAAAAATGGAAAAATGTTACGTTCTACATTATTAATAGTCTGTCCAAGTAAAGAAGACATTCTGGCAAGATGGGAAAATGACTCCAGCTCGGTCAATATTGGTTGAAAAATTATAAATTGAGTTTCTAACTGTAGGAAACCTGCTCATCTATAATTTGAGACCAAATTTATCATTTTTGAATCAATATTGACCGGGCTGAAGTTATTCTCCCATCTTTACTCCCAAAACTTTACTTTCATATTAAAATGATTACATTTTAACCTTAATTGAAACATTTTAACCTAAGAATTTTCAACCTCGTGGGTTAAGTGGAAGAGGGGACTTGCATGCCTCAACTTCGCCCACAAACTCTTGTAAAATTTTTACAAAGTGTAAAACAAAGTCATTTTATCTATCTACCTATCTAACCTCAGTCTTCTCAAGAATTGAATGCATTCACTAGAAAAATGGGAGCAAGCAATGGGAAGTAATCCCTGTCAGCTGCCATAAGTGAAGAAGATATTGCTGAATTTCCCAAGTTTTCCAGCATTTCCAAAGCTTCCCAGCATTTTCCGGTCGCTTCCTTCGCACTAGACATGTCAGAAATAGAATTTTCCACTTGTGAGCCTTCTATCTCTCTCGAAAACTATTCTTTATTCATCGTATCAGTCTATGTTCTCTCTGTTTTGAGATCCTAAGTCAATACACTGTAATCCGTTCTTGAACTTTGGATTGAGAAATCTTTCGCTGTTGGAATAAAAAATATTGATGAATGAATTTTCTTGCCAATAAACAACAATTTACAAATTTGAAAAAAATAAGTTGTAGATGACACTGTTCAAAACTGTTGGAAAAATTTTATCTTTTTAAAATAATAATCACAGTACCCTTTTGAAATCATTTTTATTTCAGCGTAACAAGTTTTCTCATGTTATTCATGATAGTCATTTTCAAATAAGAGTCGCATTTGAAAATGACTTGAAGTTTGCAGAAATGCAGCATTCGAAGTTGCATTTGAAAATGACCCTTATAAGTCGAAACATGTTATGCTGAGATAAAGATTATTTCGAAAGTGATTATTATTATTAATAGAAAACATTGATAGAGTGAAGAAGCCGTGAGGAAAAGTAAATACAGTTGAAAAAGGATGGAAATGAATGATGTAACATTATTACTGATACTTTTTTTGGCACTGGCTGATATCAGCAACGCTATTAGATAGAACTCTGTAATATAGGAATGATCTTTTATATTTACTCCTTTATTATACTATACTCCAAAATATTATATTATAATCAATTCAATTGAATAAATTCTTACTACACCATTATAGGTTACTCCCACTCCCAGATAAGAAAGTTTCATGGATACTGAACTTTTTCAAAAGAAAAAGCATAATATTTTGAATCAAATCTTAATAGTATATCTAATTATTGTATTATCTTTATCTTTATCTACTGGTGGATCGTGCCCACAAACAAGTGCCCGTATCATTCACTGTACAGCACTTCACCTGTTTTGTGGGCAGGAGCCGCCTAAGTATCTACCTTCTTTCTACTTAAGCTAGGTCAAGTTTTGCTTTTCAAAACGAATTCTGTTGTTGCGTTCAGAGAGAATAGAATATATATTATATTATTAATATATACTATATATTTATATATTCTATTATCGCTGGTTGTGTTTGATTTCAGTAGTACTTTTCAAAGTAATTCGATCAAAACAAAAGTGTAAAATTTGATATTCATTAATTTCAAGGCTTACAATATTCAACAATAGAAAATGATTGGAGAAATGAGAATCCAACTACGCTACGAATGAAATGTATTTGACCGTTATTCTGAAATACAATAATATTGGATAGGATTTGAAATCGCTAGTACAAAACTGGAATAATTTGAACTATCTATCTTCAACACTCCCAAAACAAACAAGAAATCGCTCTCAATTCATTAGCATTTTGTGAATGTACCTTGTCACACTGAGCGACAGCTGAAACGCGTCATTTTGTGAAGCACACATTTGTATTTAGCTCTTCACACTGGAAGCTGAACAACGTCATTTTACAAAGCGTGTATTCATATTGAAGCATTCACACCAAAAACGTTCAAAAATAAACGTGTCACTCGTTTCATTTTATCATCAGCGGTTATTGTGAAATGAGACGGATAACCCGTGGTATAGTCTGTCCAAGCAAAGAAGACCCTCTGGCAAGATGGGAGAATGACTCAAGCCCGGTCAATATTGGTTCAAAAATTATTAATTTGATCTCGAATTGTAGAAAACATTATTTCCTACAATTTGAGATCAAATTGAAAACTTTTGAACCAATATTGACTAGACTGGAATCATTTTCCGATCTTGCCAGAGGCTCTTCTTTGCTTGGACAGACTATAGATGGAAGTTACATAAACGGCATTTGTAACTCATCACAAGAATTACTTGACTGATTCAATGAAAAATATTTTCAATTATATTCTATAAACTATAAGTTATGTTCATTACAATTAACTTTAAGTTTATTAATTCATAACTACCTTAAGTATAGCTGTTACCAAAAATTTAGGCGGTTCCGTCTGCTCCTTGTGCGCTCCAATAGCTGATGTTGTCAATCAAACTTGTCATCATTCAGCTATATCTAGATGATGTTTTTAAAATAATAAAGACAATAGATGCTTCACATCAGCTGTTAGTAGCTTACATCACGTACAAGAGACAGACGAAACCGCCCAGCTTTTTGGCGTTATCAATCTCCTTATTGAGCACTCCAAATGCCAGTCATAATGAATGAGTTTCCTAAAGCTGGCTTATTTCTAATATCATGTGAAATCATGTTATGAACAGATAAAAATATGATTCCGTATTTGTAAACATGCTGGGATTGCTGTCGTATTGAATTGTTATCATTTCTGTAGCCGATCAACATATTCGAAATAACCTTCCGAGTTGAAAATCCAATTTTTTGGGATATTTTGTTGTGTCCTGTGTTTTATTGAGTGATTCAAGAGGTAAAGTCTACAAATTCTCCTATGAGAAATGGTATTGTTGTGTGTAACTCTAATCGTGGATTAATATCTTAGTTATGAAATGTAAATATCCTTCCTGTTTTGAATAAACTCAGTAGACAATTGAGGTTAGCTGTAAATCAATTGAGTAGAATTCAATGTTATTCAACTGATTTCAAGAAAATTTTTCATGGTAGAACATTGAAGTAAGTTAAATACTTATAAATAGAAGGGTTATTTTTTAACCTTCAAGTAAGTTAAATACTTGTTACAATAGAAGGGTTAATTTCTTAATTCATGAAGTCACTAGTGGGAGATTGATTAATTCACTGTATTTACTATAACTTACATGTTGTAGAATGGATAAAAAATGGTATTATATTGTACAGTGGAGTAGGTCTATATTTTCGGATAAATATTTTTAAATATAATGAGTGAGAAACCTTTGGCTGAAGAAGATTTATAACCTCAAATTTTGGACTAAATTTTAATGAAAATTGTGTTTTGAAATATCAAGGGCCTGTTCTTTCTTACCAATGTGTTTTTGCCAAAAGATTGAAAAATCTATATATATAAAAGCGCAATTGCACTGATTCATTCATTCATTCATCACCAGAACTAAAATTCCACTGAACCGAATGCCTTCAAATTTGGCAGGCATGTTCAGTTGGACGTTTAGACGCGCGCTAAGAACGGATTTTAAAAAATTTTCAAGGATACGCCAAATATTTTGGTTTTTCTAAAATTTTTCGGCGTTTTTCTCATTTTTTCAACAACCAATGTTGATATTTGGTGGGCAGGTTTAGATAAGGCCTAGAAATGTTGTGTTAGAATATTTTCACAATCCATTCAAGATTACGCCAGTAATCAGGTTTCAAAATTGTAGATGTGTTGCGGGTTGCATATCTTCCGCCTTGATACGACCAATCCTAACTGTAAATTCAATGGTTCAGCGAGATTATAGATGAACTAATTTGGAAGATATTGAATCAAGTTTCAAACTATGTCTGATATACTTCCCAAGGTTACGCTTAATATTAGCGTTTTACTATTTTTTGGAATTTTCGGAGTTTTTCTTAGATTTTTCTAGAACAAATTGGCAGAAAATGTTGAAATTAGTTGAACAGGTCCAGATTAGGTGTAGAAATGCTGTGCTCAATAAATTTCGAATCCCTTCTGAACGGAATTTGCAGGCGAGCGAAGCGAGCCTGTTCGTCCCAGCTGACACTGACAGAGGTTTTGCAGGCGAGCGAAGCGAGCCTGTTTGGCTCACTTACACTGCTTCTACTGTCGGGGGTCCAGGGGGCGGAGCCCCCTGGCTAGACGGGGAAGGCGAGCGAAGCGAGCCTGCCGGCTAGTAAATAAATAATATAATGTTATTATCAAAGAATCGTAGTGATCATACTTTATAAAGTTGAAAATATTAAAATTGAAAGAAATCTTCTGCTTTTCAGAGTTTGAAGAGTGAGAAAGTCTTATATTATGAGAAATTCATTCACACAGTCAATTGAATCAAATCTTACTGAAGATAACAATTTTGAACAATGAGATGAGTATTATAATCAAAGATTTCATCATTATTCTGAAAAGAAACCTACAGGTGAATTTTTATTGTTATATAATTTCATTCTTTATCAGAACATTTCATCCACAGTAAATGTTGATAGTCAAGCATAGCGTAGGTATACTGTACTTTTTCATCTATTTTTATTAATTTTAAACTCAATAAAAATCACTTATAAATGGAAATAAACTTACTTACATAGTAGTTACTAGTTTTGACCTGTTGTAGTGGTCATCTTCAGACTCATCTAGAGTCTATTTCCATTTAAAAGTGATTTTTATTGAGTTTTAAATTTTAAAGTGGAAAAATAATGGATAACACAACACCATATTTTTAGTGCATTTCATTCGAAAAAATGCACTATTGATCTTGCCCTGACAATCGAAAATTCATGATGTGATATGTTTACACGTTTCCAAGCCCCTAGAACACGAATTTGATGTCCGTTCAAATTCATATATTTATATATTTATACATTTATATATTTATATATTTATATATTTATATATTTATATATTTATATATTTATATATTTATATATTTATATATTTATATATGTACAGATTATTGTGAACACGATAACTCCCAAAGAGCTTGTCGGAGAGCGACCAAATTTTGCACAAAAATCATTAGTGTTAATATCTCGGTAAAGTTCGTTAACCAGCCAAATTGGTTCAAGGGTAGGGGTTGAAATTAGGGGATGAAAGTTTAGAAAAATCACTACAAATCGACCAAAAACTTGATGGTTTTGAAAATTGGTGTGTATAATACCCCTATTATGCCCTACAATTTGAGCCATCAATGAAAAAAAATCCAATCAAAAATGGCGCAGAAAGTGGCGAATAATTTTCCAAAAATTATGTTTTCATGGGTTTTTCGAAAACGGCACTTTTGAATATTCATACCCTGAATAGCTCATTATAAGTCATATATGATTTGAGCCATCATAGAACTGCATTTGAAATGCACTCTTTCCGACCGCCAGCTGCCGGAGCGATTTTCATTCATTAATGTACAAAATTTAATTGGTAGAATAGTGAACACTATTTTTCCCAAAACTGTTCTTTCTCCCGAAAACAGTCTGAATATTGGCTATTTGTCACTTGGCATCAATTTTCACTTGAAAAAATTAAACAAATTTTGAATATTGTGGGAAATTATGAAGTTCTGAAACATAAGTGATCAAATATTGGATAATCAATATTCTTGAGAAACTTGCATCTTGAAAAATTGAGTACTATACTTTAGTCTGCCCAAGCAAAGAAGACCCTCTGGCAAGATGGAAAAATGACTCGAGCTTGGTCAATATTCGTTCAATAATTATAAATGTGCTCTTAATAGTAGATCAAATTGTTTCCTACAATTTGAGATCGAATTAATAATTTTTTAACCAATTTTGACCGAGCTTGAGTCATTTTCCCATCTTGCTAGAGGGTCTTCTTTGATTGGACAGACTATAGTAACACTATTGAACGATAGAACATTTTTTCATTCACTAAATTAGTACACTATAACAATATTTCACCATATAGACTTGAAGTTTACTAATATTTAAGCTGAAGCCTATAGCCTACTCACTGTATTTTAGGCTAGTTCATGGTATCATCTTTCAATTGTAAAAGATAGAAGAGATCGCTAAGTGACTCTGAATTTGAACTACCAACAATATTCCTAAAGATGTCAATTATTTTAGATAAGTTACCCTTGATTCAAACACATTGTATTGCATGAGATTGGCTCATTTTTCGCAGTTTCATTATAAAAAGAAGCGGGTTATTTCGTGGACAAAAGAAAGATCTCAATAAACCAGATTAAATCCTCTTCCTTTTCATTTCGTCATCTTTTTCCTTTTCTCCCTTCTTCTCCTTCTTCTTCTTCTTCATCTTCTTCTTCTTCTTCTTCTTTCTTTCTTCTTTCTTCTTCTTCTTCTTCTTCTTCTTCCTCCTCCCTCCTCCTCCTCCTCCTCCTCTCCCTCCTCCTCCTCCTCTCCTCCTCCTCCTCCTCCTCCTCCTCCTCCTCCTCCTCCTTCCTCTCCTCCTCCTTTCTCCTCCTTCTTCTTCTTCTTCCTCTTCTCCTTCTTCTCCTCCTCCTCCTCCTCCTCCTCCTCCTCTTTTTCTTCTTCTTCTTCCTCCTCCTTCTCTTCTTCTTCTTTTTCTTCTTCTTCTTCTTCTTCTTCTCTCCTTCCTTCTTCTTCTTCTTCTTCTTCTTCTTCTTCTTCTTCTTCTCTTCTTCTTTGTTTATCCTTGCACAGTACTTATTTTCCTGTTTTCACTTCATCTCCTTTCGTTGTTTTCTCCTTTCTTTCGTCTGTTTTCCTCCTTCTACCTCTTCTCATTCCATTTTTTCTTCTTTCCTTTTTTGTTCTCCCTCAGATTTCTCTTCTCCTCCCTTCAATTCTCATTCTCCTTCTTTCACTCTTCTTTTTCTACTCTCATTCGCAGTCTTCTTCTTCTCTCTTCTTCTTTCTCTCCTTCTACCTCTTCTTATCCCCTTTTTCTTCTCTCTTTTCTTCTTTTTCTCCTCCTTCTACCTCTTCTTATCACTCTTTTTCTTCTTTCTTTCCTTCTTTTTCTACTTCTTCTCCCTCTTCTTCTGCCAGTGAAGTTACCACTCATGAAGACAAATGTCTCGAGAGGCAACGAAAGTATGGTGAAGAGAAGAAATAGTGCTTTTTCAATGATCGATATAGTCTGTCCAAGCAAAGAAGACATTCTGGCAATATCGAAAAATGTCTCCAGTACGGTCATATTGGTTCAAAAACGATTAATTAGGTCTCAAATTGTAGGAAACATTCTGATCTACAATTTGAGATCTAATTTACGATTTTCGAACAAATATTGACCGAGCTGGAGTCATTTACCCATCTTGCCAGAATGTCTTCTTTGCTTAGACAGACTACACCACCCTATCTCACCCTGCTAGTGAGAAACGCGTAAGTACCTGTTCAAGGTTGAAGGTAGCCTACTCTAATTGTTTTCTAAATTAACTACCATAACTGAGTATTACGTCATCAATAAGTTGGTTAGTGACGTCATTAAATAGTCTCTTGCCATTATTAATTCATTTATCTTGTCATTAATTTAACACTATTGAATTTCCAACATTGATTTGTTGGTTAGTGTATTCTGCCATCATTTAATACTATCAAATTTTCAATTAATCCTGTAAAAGACATCAATCCCGAATTGAGTGGCTTCAATATGGAGAGTGAATCTTGGTTATTTGAGAAGTAAACTACTTGATTTGAACGTATTAAAATGGTACAGTGAGACGTTATCAATCCATCTGATTATAAAAAAATGAAAATCAATTTATATTTTATATTGTACTTAACGAAATAGCGACGTCTCTTGGTGAGGAATTTGAGAAGGGAGAAGGGGTAGCTCCAGCTTCTATTGGACTATTTCCATGCGTTCAACCAGGCTATAGTTTATGGGGCTAAACATCATTATTATTTTAGGGGATTCTTACATTTTTAACGTAAAAATGACGAATTCATGAATCATTTTGTGTGATTCACAAAGTAGAAGGTGACTGACATTCACTTTATTTGTAGTGTCAGATTCGAAAACTCCACGAATCCCCTTTTTAAAGATCTAGGAGGTCACGATTTCGATTCTTAACCGGCGAACAATTCTTTCGCCTGGGCACAATCATCATCCCTCTCATTACCCACGCACAAGCCTAAGAGCTAATGGGGGCATCAACCTCAACCTTGGAGAATTATAATGGTTTAAGTCATCGCGTATCCAAACACTAGTACAGTTCGTCCAAGCCAAGAAGACCCTCTGGCAAGATGAGAAAATGTCTCCAGCTCGGTTAATACTGGTTCAATAATTATTTATTCGGTCTCAAATTGTAGATCAGAATGTTTCCTACATTTTAGACTGAATTAATATTTTTTCAACCAATATTGGCCCGGCTGGAGTTATTTCCTCATCTTCTCTGCTTGGACAAACTATAGAGTAATCAATGAATTCAAAATTTTTAAGTGCAAAGGCTGAAAAATCTCTGATTAAAACAGGACATTCTGGAGAAATTTGAAAAACTTGAGTTTCCAACGTTTTTATATGAAGTTTGAGCGGAATAGAACATTCATTTCCCAACGTACATCCACTGGCGGCTTGTGCCCAAGGAACAGGTGAAGTGCCCGTATCTTTCTTTGTGCAGCACTTCACCTTTTTCGTGAGCACGAGCCGCCAGTGTTTAGATTGCACAGTGAAGTATGAAATGTACATAAGTATAGTGATAATTAGAAAACGACTTGAAGCGGTCAGTTTACTCAAACAGAACTTCTTTCTATATTTGTGCAAATAATATGGCGAAATGAGTACGGGTTTGGTGTTTGAGTTTTGTTTTTCTCAGCAAATGAAAAGTGGAAGAGTAGGGAAAGAAAATGTGGAGTCCACTTCTTGAATTATCACAGGAAAGTTTAATTAGAAATAGAGGAACTCACTGTTTATTCAATGAAAACCACACATCAACTTTTCTTGCCCTGCAAATAATATTTTCTATGTGGTTTGGAAGTGAACTCCTGTACAATATCTTACTTTTTATCCTGAAAGTAAAGCTAATCAATGCATTAAAAAATAATTCAAAAAGGGTGCGCAGAAAATTATCGAAAATAAATAATGCTAAACAAGTATCTTATAGAGTTTCTGAGTTTCTATCTTGAGCTTCTGAGGCCGGTATTACAAGATGAAATGATTTCGTATTCATGAAAGTATACTTTCATATGATTTCTATATAAAATTTTACTTAAAAACATAGGGCTATTTAAAATAACTGAACAATAAAATGAGAATCAAATACCCTTTAAATAATTTTGAAGTTTTAAAAGGGTATTTGATTCTCATTTTATTTTTCGATTTCTATATAATATAAATACTACCATGCGATACCGGCCTCATTCCTGGCAGCCAACTCATAATTATATTCTGATTAGACCTTTAATTATTTCCGATAAGGGAATCGAATAGATAATTTGAAAGTTTCATCAAATCAAACACTCTTTAGCATCAGATATTCAATCTTCATTGAAAACTAGTTATCGGCTATCAAATTATTGATGAGTCTCACTATACCTCATTCACAGTAACTTGAGACGAAGTACGGATAGACACAGTCCCGACATGAAAAATGCGGAACATACTCACCCATACACATTGCCAATGCTTTACTTAGTCGTGTATTGGTCATGGTTTGTCGTGGTTGAGGTTGCCACCCCATATTTACACGCACATATACGCAAAAAGTATATTCACTTTGTCTCAAGTTATCGTGAATAGGGTATAGAAATAATGTTATCAATTATTATCTAATTATCTATCAATTAGGTCCTCTAAGTTGTAAAACTAGGTTGGATGCTGGAAAAATACTTATATAGTTTTCGTGAATTAAATCTGTAACTTACCGCAGCTGTACCCTCTCTCTCTCACTCTTTCTCTCTTTCACTCTCCTCTCCTCTGTTCTATCAATCTCTCTCTCTCCTCTCCATCGTTCTATCACTCACTCACTCACTCTCTCTCTTTCTCCCACTCTCTTTCCTCCCATCTCTGTTTTCGTCTTTTCACTTAGATAACGCACACTCTTAATCCATTTTGAAAGACCTTGAATTAATATTTTTTTAATTTTTCTCTCTTTACATTACCGTTTTTTCGAATTTTTACTAAAAGTTTTCATTTTGTGAAACTTATTTGAAAATTTGTTTTACTCATTCATATTGCAATTCACGCTGTATTATTTTATCTATTTGAATAAAGTAATATAATCTCATCTTCCATTCTGAAATTTACTTCTCCCTATTCATTCATCCTTCATTATCAATTTCATTTCAAATTACTCATGAAATTAATCTCCAAATAGATTTCCTGCTCTAAGTTTAATACCTTTAAATAATTAAAATCTCAAAAGACCAGTTAAATCATGAATTGAAAGAATAATGAGTGCATTAATGCAGAACGTGTTTGAATACACCTATAGTCTGTCCAAGCAAAGAAGACCCTCTGGCAAGATGGGAGAATGACTCCAGCTCGGTCAATATTGGTTCAAAAATTATTGATTTGGTCTCAATTGTAAGATCAAATTGTTTCCTACAATTTGAGACCAAATTGATAATTTTTGAACCAGTATTGACCGAGCTGGAGTCATTCTCCCATCTTGCCAGAGGGTCTTCTCTGCTTGGAAAGACTATTATACCATACTAAATTTGAGTCAAAGCTAACTTTTGCCCCAGCATCTGCCCCAAACCATGCGAGTCAAACTTTTGACATTAAATTGAGTTTAAGTAGCGAGTTTCCTTCCGTAATAGAATCATGATCCGCTTTTTATCCCTCGCCGGGACACAGACTATACTTGATTTGATGTAAATTCCTGCTTGGTATAGCAGGTACAATATAGGGAATACAGTGTTCTACGATTTGTAAGTTAGATGGAATGGAGTAAAGAGCTGAGAGTGATGTAAATTCGACTCGGTTTAGCATGTATAAGGTATAGGGAATACAATGTATTCCAAGTCGAAAGTTACATGGAAAGGATTGAAGAGCTGTGAGTGAAACTCCATCTTTCAACTTCGTGTAGCATGTATAAGATGGTGAATACAATGTATTACGATTTGGAAGTTACATAAAATGGATTAAAGAGCTGTGAGGGTTCTATTTAGTAGCTAATCTCATGAATTGGGTCAGCTTCTGCATCTCTACTCTGCAGCACCTGTAATTAGCCTAATGTAATAGTTGATTTCTGCTATCCGATGTAAAGAGAAGTATTAGCAAACTTGGTTATTGAGACTATTCTACGAAGTTTTCGTCTGGGTCAAGTATTATTCATGTAATATATGTATACAGGGTGTTTCAGGAGGAATGTGCAATACTTCACAGGCTGATTCCTTACACCAAGTTGACAAGAAAGTTCCATGGGACCAACCCCCAAAAACGCTTTCTTACTGAGATAACAATGGCGTGAAATTAAGACTTTTCAAAAAATATTAATTTTTCTAATTTCTTAGGGGGTTTAGTGAGGTTCTAAAATAATCAATTTTAACTGAGGAACTCAATGAAACCAGTTCCAAGTTTGTAACTTTAACGATTATTGAGATTTACAACGGTATTGAATTGGAAAAATATACTAAAAAACGCCATTTTTCAAGAATGAGGGTTAAACTGGGTAAGGAAACATAAAATTGTATTTTTTATTAATTAGAGGAAAAGTTAACTGGCGGCGATTGTGTAAATCTTACCCAAAGCTCAGAAATGGCATTCAAAAATCGCAAAATTGACTTAACTTAGCACAAGTGATGAATTTGTGTTTAGTAGCGATTTTGCGATTTTTAATCGCTATTTCTGAGATTTGGGTAAG
The DNA here is from genome assembly GCA_017141385.1 of Sogatella furcifera. NCBI lineage: Eukaryota > Metazoa > Arthropoda > Insecta > Hemiptera > Delphacidae > Sogatella > Sogatella furcifera. Next base: position 517,213 of record CM029546.1, on the reverse strand, counting down.
ATTTACATGTTCGCCGTCTTCCAACTTTTTCTTTAGAATCCTACTCTCTCCAACTTCCATCAATAAAAAATAGAATTTTATGATTCCGCATCCAGTTACAAGCCTTATTGTTGAAAAATGGCGTCTTTTAGCATATTTTTCCAATTATCTCAATAACCGTTGAAGTTACAAACTTGGAACTGGTTTCATTGAATTCCACAGCTAGTTTTACATAGCAATTGATTATTTTAGAACCTCACTCAACCCCCTACAAAATTAGAAAAATTCATATTTTTTAAAAAATCCCAATTTTCCGCCATTGTTATCTCAGTAACAAAGCGTTTTTGGGGATTGGCACCATGGAACATTTTTGTCTACTTGGTGTAAGGAATCAGCCTGAGAAGTATTGCACATTCCTCCTGAAACACTCTGTATACACTCGTGTATATTATACTCATGTCCTAAGCAAATTGTTCTTGGTTCAATCTTCAATCACTGTCACTGGCGGCTCGTGCCCACTAAACATGTGAAGTGCTGTACAGTAAAATATACGGGCACTTCACATGTTTCGTGGGTACGAGCTGCCAGAGTGTACAGTAATTTCAAGTTGATACATGCAACTATATACACAATAAACGAATTTGAAGGTATTGTATCACTATTTAGACAACAATTTGATAAATGTATCATCTTTAAAATAAATGAAACAAAGATCTAAATGTTAGCAGACTTCAATTTATATTCATTCCATCTATTGTTCTCTATCATTGGAGGTTGTTTTAAAATAGGCTAAAATTAGTCATTAGAACATGTTCTAATAGAACATGACTTCAACCTCAATCAGAATTTGGTTAATAAATTTATGAGATGAATCTCTGACAGAGAATACGAAATTAACTTTCAATGTTCAAATAGTCATTACGCCTAAAGAAGCTAAAATGAATAATAATGCAAAAATAATAATTATTGATTTGGTCTCAATTGTAGGAAACTTTCTGATCTACAATTTGAGATCAAATCAATAATTTTTTAACCAATATTGACCGAGCTGAAGTCATTTTCTCATCTTGCCGAAGGCTCTTCTTTGCTTGGACAGACTATACATACTAAGTTGATACTTGTACCAACTCAAATAAATGAATATAGCCTATTAAATAAACTATATTAGTAAAAGTTTCTCTATAGTAAATAAGCGTTATGTTGTGTGAATGATACAACATCCACCATTCTCTCACTAGCAGCCATTCTCTAAGGGCAGAACTCACAAAACACTGTCAACCAATCAGAAAAGAGCTGGTGGGGCATGAAGGCGTGTCCAAGTCAAAAATGAAACATCACCCGACAACTGCTGCCATCTTCTGGTCGAATTTGGAAACTTTCCGAACCGATGTAGTTGGACAACCAGAGCCGAAGGCGGAGCTTGGAGGCGTGTCCAATTGAAGTGGAAGCAATTCACCCTATTGCTACTGCCATCTGCTGGCTGAATTCGAAACTATTTCGAATGTTTTTGTCAAGAGAGTTGGGGAGGACAGTGAAAATGGCTGCAATCTTAAACTTGCTTGTGATTTAGTTTCTCATTCATACACTTATAATAATTCATATCCTCCTTCTCCTTCTCCTCTTCCTGTTCTTCTTTTTCTCCCTCTCCTTTCACCTCCTCTTCTTTTTACTTTTCATCCTCCTTTTTTTCTTCTTCCTCTTCTTCTTCCCCTCCTTCTCCCCTTCCTCCTTCTCCTCTTCCTGTTCTTCTTTTACTCCCTATCCCTTCACCACCTCCTCTCTTTCCTTCTCATCTTCCTCTTCTTCTTCTCCTCCTTCTTTTCTTCCTCCTATTCCTCCCTCTCGTTCTCCTTCACCTTCTATTTTTCTTCTCATTCCCCTCTTTTCCCCCCAGTTTCACCTACTCTTCCTTATTTTCTTTCTCGATTTCTTGTAATTTGCCTTCATTTTATTCCGCCTCCTCTACATTTTCTCCTTTTCTCTTCTTGACATTTTCTTGGAATCATTTTCAATCTTGTCCCTCCCTTATATTTCTGTCAATCTACTTCTTTTGCTTTATTCATCACTATTCGTTATCTTCTCCTTCTTCTAATTCTTCTTCTTCTTCTTCTTCTTCTTCTTCTTCTTCTTCTTCTTCTTCTTCCTCCTACTTCTAATTCATCTTTTTTCGTTTATCACTTGTATCTTTTCCTCTGACTCCTTCTCCCTCTTTCCTCATCTTCTCTTTCCACTCCTACTTCTTTTGTCTCATTTCTTCTCTTCTTCTACTTCTTATTGACGCCTCCCCTTTTCCTTCTTCTAATCCTTCAGGTCATTTCTTCTCAGTTTTGTTCATTCCTTTCTTCTCTTTTCTTCTCGTTTCACTTCTTCTTTTCATTCTCCTCCTCCTCCTTATCCTCCTCCTCCTCTTCCTCCTCCTCCTCCTCCTCCTCCTCCTCCTCCTCCTCCTCCTCCTCCTCTTCCTCTTCCTTCTCCTCCTCCTCCTTCTTATCATGTCTCTTGCAAGTCTCCAGTCTCTTGAATCTTCCTGTTATCTCCTGCAACTGTTATCAATGCGTACTGCGTTGAACCGATAAAGGAGAGCCTTGTGCTAATTGGCATCGGTTTACAATAATAATTCGGATTGGACGCCGAAATTGAACCGAGCAGTAACGAGCAGTAGATCACTAGAGAGCCCGCTGCACTAATGATCAATCACTCTCCACTATCTTCTGTCTAATCAAAGCTCAGCCACTGAATGCCTCCAGTCTATTCTTCAATACGTATCTATCAGTCAGTCCAAGCAAAGAAGACATTCTGTCAAGATGAGAAAATGACTCCAGCTCGGCGAATATTGGTTTAAAAAAGATATAAGTTTGTTCTCAAATTGTTGAAAACATTCTGATTTGAAATTTGAGACCAAATTAATAATTTCTGAACAATTATTTACCAAGCTTGAGTAATTTTCCCATCTTGCCAGAATGTCTTCTTTGCTTCGACGGACTGTATAGCTAGCGCCAGAAATTGAAGCGTTTGGCGAAAGACTGCTAATGGTTCTCAGCTCTGTAAGGCCAGTCGGCTAGCTGTCTGCGAGCGTACATCGGAACTAGAGCGTCTTCAGTTATACGGATTCGCTATCAGAGACATCTGCAGACTGTCCTGACAGAGCTGAGAAGTGAGAATTGATAATAGTCATTCGCCAACCGCATAGATTTTTGGCGCCAGCTATATCTTGTCTTATAAAGCTTGTGATAGAGCCCAGAGTAGGATTAATAAGGCCTGCAAAATCTTGTATGCATCGATATTGTATTTTATATTGGAATAACGATATGTATTGATATTGTATCTGTAATGAATCATATGCTGTACCTCCCAACTTGAAGCTTTTGTCTTAGCTTCCTATCGGTTATCGAATTGATTTTATGTAATTGATCCTTGGATATGATCATAATAGGGTCTTCAGTATCTTGTAGCGTGCATGTAGTTAGTATCTTAAATGAGATTCTCGTTAGTTTAAAATGAACAATTTATTATGTTTAACAAAATGTTTCACAGTATCTTGCAATTCATATGATTTCCATTCTAGTAAAGGTTGTACGAGATTGAAACTCAAATTGTTTTGATATAGTCTGTCCAAGCAAAGAAGACCCTCTGGCAAGATGATAAAATCACTCCAACTCGTTAATATTGATTCAAAAATTATTGATTAGGTCTTAATCGTAGGAAACATTCCGATCTATAATTTCCGACCAATATTGACCGAGCTGGAGTCATTTTCTCATCTTGCCAGAGGGTCTTCTTTGTTTGGAGAGACTATAATTATCATTTATTTACGGGTTCAAATTACAATAGGATTAAAAGGCAGATAAAGTCGAAAACTTCTCTTCTTTCCAATTTTGATTAGTTTTTTTTTCAATGAAGGTAATTTTCGCACTTGAAACTACAATAATACACAAAAATATTGACTTCTGAATGTAAAACATTACGAAAAATCAATTTAGAATCTGGAAAGTTATTATAAAAGCAAAAAGTAATGAAAAATATACAAGTGATATTATTGAACAAATCAAGTGAATTATTGGTTTTTGTTGATAATCCAAAATTCAATGAGACCATGTAGAATGGAAATAATTGAAGAGAAAATGAGATGAAGAGAAGGAAAACGGACTGAACATTTTGAGTTCTTTAATAGAAAGAGATTGAAGAGGAGGGAAAAGGCGAAAAATGGAGAAAGAAAATGAAGAAGATGCGAATGTAAGAATTGGACCCGCGATATAATTGGAAGTAAGAAGGCATAGGAAGCGAGAGAAAAATGAGAAAAAATAAATAAAATAAGAAAGAGAATTAGGAGGAAGTAGATATTTGAGAGCGAATCGATAGCCTGCCTGTACGTGTGCAGTGCAGAGTTACTGAGATGAGAGCAGATGAACTTTGGCTACTTCCAAATGACAGACAAGCCACTTCTTTGTCCAATTCCGATCTTCAGAAGCCATTTTCCCTCTCTCACTCACTCTCTCTCTCTAACACTGATCACTCAATCTCCTTTCTCTCTCTCACGCACTCTCCTTCCTCTCTCTAACTCTCTTAAACTCTCTCTCTTTATCCTTTACTCCTCTCTCTGCCACCATTCACACTCAATCACTTTCTCACTTACTCTCAAGACCAAGAATATTAATGGAAATATATTATTTACAAAGAATGGACATTTTTATGTCTAAATTCGCCTTTTCATTCAGATAACCTAATGATTTCATAAGAGGCGATAACGTCGATAAGCCGTGGGTCCCGGCTACCTAAAAAGAAGTCATCATCTCTCTCATCACCCATGCACAAGCCTAAGAGTTCATGTTGGCATTACCCTCAGAAAATATTCTCAATAACGCTAATTTTTCATACAGTGATATTCCTATTATTTTCGCGTTTATGTCTTAATTTGTCGTGATTTAGTTTTCAGCTCAATAGCCTTCTAAGGATACTTAGAGCTCATGAGCAAAATTATTTGATTAGTAATTTATATTTTAATAAATTTATAATTAGTAATAATATCAACATACATGTTGCATATTTTCTTAAATTATAAATCTATAATTAGTAATAATATCAACATACATGTTGCATATTTTCAATTTGAATTTTTTAAATTTTATTTATTCACACGCATACATACACAAGATACATCAATATTCAGTAACAATTAATTACATCAATAGAAAAACATTACAATATGAAAGAAATAACTTAAATATGAGAACACATTACAATATTAGAAGGCAATTCATACATGCTATGTGGTTATATCACAAGTACATGGGAATTAAACTTTAAAACATAGGGCTATTTTAAATAATTGAAAAATAAAATGATAATCATTAATATTTTTAAAAACTTCAAAATTATTATTATTATTATTATGTTTTATTATTATTATTATTATTATTATAATTAATAATAATAATAATAATATTATTATTATTTTATCCACATTGATAATGGGCTGAATGTCCCGAAACATGTTTGTGTATTAATCATTTTGAAGTTTTTAAAGGGTATTTGATTATCATTTTATTTTTCAATACATGTACATGTTATATTAATAACATAATACTAGCTTCCTCACATTGTTGGTATGTTGTTACAACATACGCTTCAATAATGAGTGTAGTCTTTAATCCAAGGTTATATCTAGTAATTTTCGAATAATGAATGAATAATTGAAGCAGAAGGCGCGAAAAAGCTAGCGATAAGCGTGAGAATTTCTCAGATTCAATTGAATAAATTTGTCTAATTTTCGCATGTGAATTTGTTCAGTTCAATCATAAAGTAGAATAATTTTAATTCTCCAGGTGTATATTTACAATAATTAGTTGCTCTGTTTTACTGTTTATGAGATGGAGAAAAAACAAAGGTATGCTTATCTTCTCTCTCTAGATCAAATTTTAGTACTGCCAGAACAAGTACAAAGCAATCTGGGATTTTGTTCCCACTAGGTGTCAAATTTGAAATTCAAGTAGGAGAAATCTGATAATGCTGAACAATATTTGTGATAAATGTTTATATCAGGCAACAGTATCAATCTTATATTATTGAGTAACATAACAAAACAATAATTTTAGTCAATCGTGATTTAGAAAAACAAAGAAGAACATTAGTATTCATAACGATTGGATATTATATTATTTTTCATATTGGAGATCCTGATGTAGATAAGCTTATAAAAGCAGGAAAGGTAAATAAATTTCGAAAATTTATGTTTATATGTTGAATTATGGTCACAGAATGATTAGATGTTTGAACTTGAACTAGAACAAGCGATGCATGAAGCATGAGAATTATGAACAAAAAATATGTGAGAAAATTCACTTGTATTGAAAGATAATTGAACTGAGACCTCTAGGTGTAAATTTTCCAATCCAGAATTCAGTTTAGTATGATTTGTAATGTTTTACCATTCACATGAGGGTTTGGTATGCATCTTGGTGTGCTTGAAGTGATCTCTGGAGATGGTTAAGTAACGGCCACTGATGACATCTTTTGGATAGGTGACCAATAAATCAGGATGATCTAGAGAATTTTGATAATTCTCTCACTAAATCGGGATGAATTAGGACTAATAAGGATTAATTTCCCAAACCCTATGGTGTTTTCTAGTGTTAGAGTGTATTCTAGTGCTAAAGTGTTTCCAAGTGCTATAGTATATTAAATCTTTGTTCTTTCAAGTGTTGTGTTTCAACTAATGCTAGGCTACAGAGACGGTTGAGTAGCAACAACGAAGTTTTTAGAGCTCAAAATTGCGATTTTATGCGATGTCGTGGTGTTTCGAGGTACTCCAATTTCTAATACATTTCTCATACTATTGGTATAATCGCCATCTTAGAAATAAAACCACAGTTTGATTTTTCAAAAAAACATTGAAATAAATCAATTGCTGAAGTATTCCACTGACGTTTGATCTTAAATTTATCATTGCTGGGAAAAATATACTGTATTCATTACTGATATTCTCCCCATTGAAACATTTATTCCCCTTTAGATATTTAAATATAAAGATATAGAAATCGTTCTATAGTCTGTCCAAGCAAAGAAGAGCCTCTGGTAAGATGAGAGAATGACTCCAGATCGGTCAATATTAGTTCGAAAATTATGGATTCGGTCTCAATTGTAGGAAACCCTCTGATCTACGATTTGTGACTGAATCAATCGATTTCGAACCAATATTGACTGAGCCGGAATCATTTTTCCATCTTGCCAGAGGGTCTTCTTTGCTTGGACTGACTATACCAATTTACTGCTTAGCTATAAAACATTGGGCAGTGTTGTCTGCCCCTTGTACGCTTCAACTGCTGTTGCTGTCAATTCAAGTTGAAATTTAGTTGTGCCTAGATGATGTTTTTGAAATCAAATAAATAAATTGAAATTGAAATTGAAAAGATACTGAAAGATTCTGCTCAAAGATTCTAACGTGACGCCATTTTCATTAAGTTACGATTTTTTTTTCGTTCAAAAGTGTACCAGTACTCGCTCTTCATTCTTTTTGCTTGCCTTTCCTCCTGTACGAGGATCGGGGAAAGTCGATCCTCACATTTTTCCCTAGTCTTTAACCCCTTTCCATATCTTCTCTCACACTCTATAGTCTGTCCAAGCAAAGAAGAGCCTCTGGCAAGATGAGAGAATGACTCCAGATCGGTCAATATTGGTTCAAAAAATAACGATTTGGTCTCAAATTGTAGATCAGAATGTTTCCTACAATTGAGACCGAACCAATATTTACCGATCTGGAGTCATTCTCTCATCTTGCCAGATGGTCTTCTTTGCTTGGACAGACTATACCTATTACATGGGAAACAATCCATAGTTTGTAAGGAATTTTTTCTCCCATCTTTTCTTTCCAGCACACCTAACCATGAAGCCTGTGTTTTTGTTTAATATTATATTATGTCATTGTTCATCATTGTACTGGTCTATCGTTGTCCATCTTGTACTGTCATTGTAATTAGTCTATCGATGAGGGGTGATCTATCGGTGAACGTGATGTTAAGTCACGAACACTGTGGGCTGCTCTTGGATGGGTGATCAGTATTTGGCGAGGTGAAAATACCCGTAAGCGTCTCCCCACCATTGAAAGCAATAAGAAGTTTTTTAAATATTGTTCATCGTAGATTGTTTTTGAAATTGTATTGTTTGTTATTAATTTTTTTCTTTTTGTAAGTTTTAATGAAATTAAATAATTAAAATAATGTACTGTATATTAATTTTGGAATAAACAAAGATTCTATTTTGTTGCCAGGTGCTGTTGGTGTTCTTCAAGGACGACAAAGTGTGTCGCTCGTTGGCCGCCGCGGCCGATCGGCTCGGCTACGCTCGCGAGGTGATCACGTCGCACGAGCTCGCCTTTGACGTGTACAGAGCGCATGCCTTCCTCCCGCATGTCATACTGGTCGACATGCGGTATCCCGCATTTCACGGCGAACAGTTGTGCAGGTATGTATTAACGGGACTACATATTTTAAAATTATAAATATCTCATAAACTATACACGATCACTTGAGACGAAGTAGACAAACTTTTTTCGTGTGTTTGTTTATTTCGTTTCAAGTGATCGTGAATAGGATATAGACTGTTCTTTTATCTCAGGGCTACTATTATAGCCTGATTAAGCAAAGAAGAGCCTCTGGCATGATGGGGAAAAGACTCCAGCTTGGTCAATATTTGTTCAAGAATTATAAATGTGGTCTATATCCTATAGTAGATCATATTGTTTCCTACAATTTGAGATCAAATTTAATCATTTTTGATATTGACCAAGCTGGAGTCATTTTCCCATCATGCCAGAGGCTCTTCTTTGCTTGGTCAGACTATATCACTGTTTTTTATTTTAAATAATAATAATAATCACAGTACCCTTTTTCAATATTTTTTCAGTGCATTATTTGTCAGCACTATTATCAGTGTTTCGACTATTTGATGTTTCGAAACATGTAATGCACTGAAAAAGTTATTGAAAAAGGGTGTTGTGATTATTATTTGAAATAAAAAAATAGGGTTTAGACTATATGATGGAATTCTATGGAATTCCATGTACTAAAACTTTTATCAAGTGCAATTGCTATTTGATTATTTACACAAGAAAAAACAACAATTGATTCATTGATAATTAATTAATTGATTGAAATGTAGCCTGTTATCCAATAATTATTCTCACAACAATGTTGTTTGTTGACGGACAACTCGTAGTCACAAAAGACTCGTAAGCTATGGCAGCCATTTTGTGGGACGGCTCTATTATTTCAACCAATAGGAGAGTAAGAGAATATTAACCAATCAGTGAGAGTTCCAATGACGTAAGCATTACGTCTCAACGTCTCCAACCAATCGGAGAGTAAGAGAATATTAACCAATCAGTGAGAGTTCCAATGACGTAGGCATTAGACTCCATCTTGTAATTCAAAACTAATAATAATTTGAACAAACGAGCTGTATTTTATTTTAGTTAGTATTTTGAGGAATTCATTTAGAATGGAAGTAAATTATGAAATTTGATTATAGTCTACCTGAAATTCAATTTATGGACATGATAATGGGAAATCAAGCGTATTTATAACATCAATATGCCAACAAACTCATGGCTCACTTTCATTCAATTATCGAGAATAAAGAAGTTAAAACTTCATGGTGTGCTGAAAATTTAGCTTTCAACTTTTCAAAAAAAGAGTTTAATCAAATCTAATAGAACTAGAGTCTAATTAAAATTAGAATATTGTTATGAAATTAAACTCGAATAAATGGAGGAGTACATTGATCATTTTATTGAACAATACGAATCGCATCTCAAAACACAACTAAATTCAAAAACAAAAAGTCAATTATATCTCTAGGTTACCCACCAGCTGGTGTTTCAATATTATTATCAATAATATTAATATAACAATAATATATTGTTGATCTTGTAGAACTCAATATGAAACAATAATTCTGATGATAAACACTATAACTTTTTAATAATGCTGTTGAAAATAGAAGAAAAAATAAAATGTATAGATACTAGAAATATATTAAGTGGATGGAAAATAATAATAAAGTATCGTTGGTGAATAAATAAAATGTATCTGGTTAAGCCACGAAATCACTTCTCAGTACTGTAAAAATAAATCAGTGGAATTAAATTGAGTCACATCATAATTATATGAAATCAATATTCCGGCTGGCGATCATGTGATCAAGCCGTAAATGTGTGTTTATAATATTTTTGTATTTATAATGTGGAGGACAATGAAAGCATTTTTCTATCCTATTCTATTCTGTATATTAAATCAATATAGACAACGTCTATACTTATTTATTTCATTTGAAAATCGAGATGAGTGAAATATCACTTCAAATCTCTGACAACTGCAAATATTTGGTGTGATTATGAAAGCTATAACTCATTGAACAATATTTCCCATCATTACGAAACAAAATCACGGCAAAATAATTATGTGAAAATTGAAAACCAATCAAGCCTCTAAGGGTTGAAGTGGATTTAGCGTGCCATTGACATTGATCTCTCTGTAACAATGGTGATTGTGCAAGTGGTAAAGTCAGTTTAAGCAAAGAAGACATTCTGGCAAGATGGGAAAATGACTCTAGCACGGTTAATATTGATTCAAAAATTATGAATTAGGTCTCAAATTGTAGATCAGAATGTTTCCTGCAATTTGAAACCAAATTCATAATTATTGAACCAATATTAAGCGAGCTGGAGTCATTTTCCCATCTTGTCAGAATGTTTTCTTTGCTCGATCAGACTATAAAAGAGGATTTCGAGAGATTCGTTTTTATTTTAGCTGACGCCTGAACGTTAGGCGGTTTCGTCTGCTCCTTGTGCGCTCCAACAGCTGATATCAATTATTAGAGTTGTAATTGAGCTACGTCAGAATGATGTTTTTGAAATCAAAAGAGACAATAGACTCTTTAAATCAGCTGTTAGTAGGTTGCATCTCGTACAAGAGACAGACGAAACCGCCTAACTTTTTGGCGTCAGCTGTACTCGCTCCACTGCAATAACCTACAAAGTATAAAAAAAAAACAATAAATACGAACAATCTGACAAGCCAAAGTCTCTTCAAGCAAAGAAGACATTCTGACAAGATGGGAAGATGAATCCAGCTCGGTTAATATTGGTTCAAAAATTATAAATTTCCTCCCAAATTGTGGGAAACATTCTAATCTACAATCTGAGACCAAAATTTTCAATTCTTGAACCAGTATCGACCGTGATGGAGTCATTTTCCCATCTTGCCAGAAGGTCTTCTTTGCTTGGTCAGACTGTAGCTTTTATTTGGATTTGGAAGCTTTCATATAGAATACGGATCTGCTCAGCGAGAATGGAATATATTTATTCTATATTCTATTCTCTCTGGATCTGTTCAACAAAGGGTTACTTCATAAATTTTTTTGCGATTGTAAAATTCACAGAACCAAAGATATTGACATGTAGGGAATAAACACAGACAGGATTTCGATATAGATTGCTGAAGCTGAATAGACACTCCGACACTATACACTTTATATTGAAACGGTGTGTCTTCTCAGCTTGCGCGAACCATAGCTATATTGAGTTTATTTTGTTGTGAATATTTGCTCAGTTTATTCGAGTTCATTATTAGAAGTTAAGAAATAATTTCATTTCAGAATGAAAAACTCTCAGTTTAATATGTTCAATTCGAAGTTGATCGGCTCTGTTTTGAAGTACTCGTAGCCTATATTGCTTTAATTCTGATTTTTTCTTCCATCAAAAAGTTTTATTTCTATCCTAGAGAAAACAATAGAGAATATGAATAATTATATGATATCGAATCGTTATTGGTGAGTTGAGAGAATTTGTGTATTTTTGTCTCTCTCTTTCAGAGCTCTGTAGTTGTTTTAATGAGATTTCAAAATTTCATTTTGGAATCCAATATTGAGGGCTTTATGAATATGCTGATTAACATATCTGAAGCATGGCTAAAATCAATTCCCCAGTCGCCTGTAGGAAGAAAATGGATTTTTTCATATATTCACCCTGAAAGAGAAAACTCTATAATACAGAAAAAACAATAAAATCAATGTAGTATTGAACTAAACAGACTAGACTGGAAATTTAGGCATCTATCTTACTCTCATGTTACATCCAATGTATTTCAATCTATGAGCTGAAATGAAAACCTCTTATTAATTTCGTTGTCGAAGATAACACTATCAAGATAATTGATGTTAATGATAATTGTTGTTAATGCACTATCAGTTTTCAATAATAGGTCAGATGAAAAACTTCAGAGAGTCCCCACTCTGCTGGGACTTCTGTTGCTACTTTTTCCCCCGAATTTTAATAAGTTTTGAAAAATTGAATGAGGAATTGGCACTTTATGAACAATCAACAAACATTCTCTAGTAAGAATACTAATTGAATGTGCAAAGCCTTGTAAAATTATCTTGTAAAATTTATGCATAATCCCCGATGTCTGTCTTGATAAGAATACTAATGAATTGTGTAAAACCTATCTAATCTCGTGAAATTTATGTATCATTTAATAACACTATGTATCATTTTATGATTTTTGGGATTAGTAAATAATAGTGTAAAACCGAACATTATCCGCTGATACTTGGACTACTCTATTAATTGGCAGCCGTAGTCCGCGCAAGCTGAGATGATACTCCATCCCAATACAAATTACATTGAAACGCCGTCTCTTCGCCTCGTACGCGAACATGGGTTTATCCTAGCAAGCCGAGATGATACTCCGTCCCAATACAAATTACATAGAAATGGCGTCTCTTCTACTCCAACGCGAACATGGGTCTATCCTGGATAAGCCTGTACAAAGTCCTAGCTAAATCAATAGACGCGCATACACATAAAGCCGCTGGCTCAATTTAATTAAAGCGAATTAATTTTGCTCACGTCTAAGCTTTTAATATTCAATTGCTTTCTATCACAACCTATGAATTCCAATCTATTCACATTGCATTGCAAATATTAATTACTGTTATCGCAATGGTTTATTACATTACTGTATATAATCGTAGGTGAAGTATATCAAGTATGTACTTCGTCTATGATACGGAGTCAAGTCTGTCCAAGCAAAGAAGACCCTCTGGCAAGATGAGAAAATGACTCCAGCTCGTTCAATATTGGCTCAAACATTATTGATCTGGTCTTAATAGTAGGAAACATTTTTTAACACAATTTGAGACCAGATCAATAATTTTCGAACCAATATTCACCGAGCTGGAGTCATTTTCTCATCTTGCAAGAGGGTCTTCTTTGCTTGGACGGACTATACTTGTGTAAACTGTATCGTTATAGGCGATGTAACGGCTTTCATCAACTAAATTGAAACATCAAATTGATTATGCTATTCGTTGAATCAGTTGAACAAAATCATTGGTTAGTCGAATGTGTTTGTTGATAAATAACAAACGTTGATCATGTTTGATTTTATCGGTACATAGAACGTTGGAGTCAATTCATTATAATTGCGATTTGATTGCAAAATCTATGCATCGATTGCTTGGAAAGCCAATTGAATTCAACTTGCATTAAAAGCACTGGCGGCTCGTACCCACGAATCAGGTGAAATGCCCGTATCTTTTACTGTACAGCACTTCACCTGTTTCGTGGGCACGAGCCGCCAGTGATTGAAAGTAGTAATTTTTTGAAGCTGGATTGTGATGTCGTTGCTTTGGTCAAATCAGATGACGTCATTCTACTGCAGTTGAATCATTTTAGCTTTTCGTGCAGATGTGGAAAGAAAGCTTGAGAAGTATCCTCCTCCAAAGTTGCTTATCAATGCAACTTATTTATACCTAAAATTGGTTCAAACTCTAAGATTAAGATTAAGATTTTAAATGCTGTATTAAGATTGAATACGGTTTTAAGATTTTTAATACTATAATTGAGGAAAGAATCAGCTTATTTTCAATATGGAGCCGATCCATGAGCATTGCAAATGTCTCGTATCAACCAGCTTCTTTCCCGTATCAATTTTGAACTCTTTATCACCACTGCGTATCAGAAATCCGCTGCGTATAAAGGGCTTGAAAATAATTTTGTCTCATCAACTCTATTATAGTCTGTCTAAGAAGAGAAGACCCTCTGGCGAGATGAGAAAATGACTCCAGCTTGGTCAATTTTGGTTCAAAAATTATCAATTCGATCTCAAATTGTAGGAGGCAACAATTTGATCTACTATTAAGACCACATTTATGATTCTTGAACAAATATTGACCAAGCTGGAGTCATTTTTCCATCTTGACAGAGGGTCTTCTTTGCTTGGACAGACTATACTAACCAGACAGTAAGTGACGAGTTTTACGAAATAAAAATGAATTAAATCAATAAAGATGAAGCAGATGCTGTCGAGCTGATGGATTGAAACGCTTCAACTTTTTATTATACTGTACCACCTTGTATAGCCTGTCAAAGCAAAGAAGACATTCTGGCAAGATGGGAAAATGACTCCAGCTCGGTCAACACTGGTTCAAAAGTTATCAATTCGGTGTCGAATTGTAGAAAACATTCTGATCTACAATTTGAGACCAAATTTAGAATTTTTCAATCATTATTGATCGAGCTGGAATCATTTCCTCATCGTGCCAGAGTGTCTTCTTTGCTTAGACTATACAATGTCGTAGAGCTTAGCTTCTTCACCACGTTCACGTTCTAATGCTATAAAAAAAGAAGGTTGACACTCTTGGGACAGTGGTAGCAATTTACAGCGATTGGAAAATGAAAAGAAGTGGAGGAGGAGGAGGAGGAGGAGGAGGAGGAGGAGGAGGAGGAGGAGGAGGAGGAGGAGGAGGAGGAGGAGGAGGAGGAGGAGGAGGAGGAGGAGGAGGAGGAGGAGGAGGAGGAGTAGGAGGAGGAGGAGGAGGAGGAGGAGGAGGAGGAGGAGGAGGAGGAGGAGGAGGAGGAGGAGGAGGGGGAGGAGGAGTAGGAGAAGGTCAATAACAATAAGAGTTATCCAATAAGAATATCGTTCTCTTTCAAATTAAATAATAAATGAATTATAATTATTGTTTTTTGTTCACAGGGCCCTGAAAAGTGATAAGAAGAAATCTCCTGATGTACTGCTTGTCGCCATTTTAAATAAGAAGTAAGCTTTATCTTATTCATCATATCATACTCAATATTAAATATTGATAAATCGATAAATTTTATCGATTGAAGTACTGTTTTCAACCTTTTTCTTAAAAATGAGAATGATTATCAACTATTTAGCTTTCAATTGGAAACTAGACAAAAACTTGGATGCTCTTTAGAACAGGAAAAAGATAAAAATCAAGTAGACGTGAAAATTTTCTCATACAGCGATTAAAAAAAATTGTCAGTTATATCAGGACCTCCTAAGGTATTTAGGTGGTCCTGGTTATATACATATATGATAGATATAAATTTCACAAATAGACAGATTTAAAGTATGGAGAGGAAGAAAAACACAAATAAACTTACATTTTAAGGTAGAAAATATTTCGGTGGCTGTGCCACCTTCTTCAGTTCACAGCAGAACATTCTAATTTGAATCTGTCTATTTGTGAAATAATTATTTAAAAGTGACTTTCAATGATGTGCTATATGATAGAGATATATGAAGATATGAACATATATATATATATATGTTCATCACCTTAGAATCTATACCTATTTACAATATCTATAGTGTTCATCTATCTTCTTCCTGTTCTGCAACAGTAAATTTGAAGATTTTCCTTTATCAGTATGTACTTATAATTTATTATATAAATTATTTATGTTTTGTTTTCAGGACAGCGAAAAATGAAAAAGACTTGAGAACTGTTTTAAATCATGGATTTGACAGGGTAAGGTGACTCTATTCCAATTTCAAGATTTATTAATAGGTACTAACTTTATCATTAAAAAATTGTATAATATATACATGTTCATCACCATATACATGTTCGGGTCGGTATAGTCTGTCCAAGCAAAGAAGACCCTCTGGCAAGATGGGAAAATGACTCCAGCTCGGTCAATATTCGTTCAATATGGTTTCAATAGTAGATAAAATTGTTTCCCATAATTTGAGATCAAATTGATAATTTTTGAACGAATATTGACCGAGCTTGATTCATTCTCCCATCTTGCCAGAGAGTCTTCTTTGCTCGGGCAGACTATAGTCACTATGTGGATGCTAACCTATATTATCATATTGACCATCTAGTTATTGTATTGTATCATGTACTATCAATATACATTTGATTTATGTATATACATAAATATAGATCTATATCGATCTATCAATAAACATGTTTATGTTCTCTTCTCTAATCAGAATTCTCATATCTATGATAGTAGTGGAAGAATTATTATTTTTTAATTATTGATTTTGAAAGTATGATTTTTTTTTATTGAGGGAGTTGAATACTTATCTGTATGCTTTTGAAACTCTGTATCTAACATTCAATCTCTTTTCAAAAGAAACATGGAAAGATGGAATGTATAATTATAATTATAATTTCAATAATAAAATTATACATGAAATTTCATCTGAAATCATAACACATATAATAGAAATCAAACACATGAGATGAAATTGAATCAAATTATTCTCTTCTATCATTGTTAAAACGAAATGTATCAAATTCGTCTGTTTCAATTTTATATTTTCATGAATTTATCAACTTGTGTCTTGAAATTGAACTGGATCTTTCAAATGACACAACGTTTCAACGATTGTATGAAAGAGAAAATGGATGTTCACTAAACAAAAAGACCGTCTCTAAGGCATACTGTTCTGTGATTGGTTGTTGGCTGAAACTAGCCTCACTCACTTTCAAAAAGGGGAGGAGCTATGAACAAGGAAAGAGCCAAAAAAACGCGTTGAACCAATGAACGCATACTGTGCTGTGATTGGCTGTTGGCTGAAACTAGCCTCACTCACTTTTGAAAAGGGGAGGAGCTGTGAACAATGAGGGAGTTAACGAAACAAAATGGCCATCTCTTAGACAACGTAAGCGTACTGCGCCGTGATTGGCTGTTAGCTGGTCTACTTCGAGAAAAAGAGGAGGAGCTAACCAATGATTGCTATACATCTTTAGAAATGGCAAGAGCTGCTGTTTATTTCAAATTCTGAATAACTTTAAATACTTCCAACTAACATAATAACTGAGGAAATGTTGTAGTTGCGAGTTAAGATTCAAATACCTTCCAAGATTACAAATTCAAGATGTTCTTACTAGTATCATGATATTATTGAAACTCCTAATAACTTGTCAATGACGTGTTTCATGTAAATGGGGTCGCTGTACCGTCATAACTGTACAAACGATTTCTCAGATAAATAAATAAACTTGTGTTTGTTTTTCACTATTCTTATTGAAAGAAAATCGGTCCGTAGAGACAAAGCTTGACAGAAATGCTTTACATCAGTTTATGTATTAGTAGTTTAAATACATCACATTCACGTACAAGAGACAAGTGAACCAACTTTTTGGCGTAATGTGTATAAGAACCATGCAATCATGCAGTTCTGATACTATTATTGAGTATGAATATAAGCTTAAATTCATACTCAATGATCCCAGTGGCATGGCTGTTTTTCACCTCATCAATCACCTTAGTACTCAACATCCATTACCCATGCACAAGCTGAAATGCTTATGTGGGCATCATCCGCAATAATAATTAAAAAAAATACTATTGTTGTATTGAGGTAGTTACATCATCCTCATCATTGCCATCATCATTCGATCAAAGATATAGGATTGATAATTCATTCATTTGTATTTTTATTTACGAACAAATACCGGTATCCAGATATTTATCCTGAATTTGTTATTAATGTATTATTTTTTTATTGTGTTTTACTAATTTTTGTATTATATTATTCATTGTGTCTTTATGTGTGTTTAAATTGAAATTGAAATTGAAATTGAAATTTTACTGATTATACGCTTATGACAATCTCCTGTCTTTTCATACAATTTGTGATGAATGATTATGATGTGATAATTATAATAAGATGTGTGATATAAAATTTAGTGTTTTAGGTGTGGTTTATGACATAAACTTTTTATTTGGTTTGTTTGTATAAATTTAAGAGGAACATTTTTGGGCTATGAAGCCTGTTGTACTCTTTGATGTGAAATAACTAAATAAAGATGAATAAAGATATCAATACATACAAATAAAAACAACAGTACCTTTCAAGTGTTTTTATTCCTACACAACATGTTCATACAACACAAAAGTCAGCGCTTGCTAAACATTTGAATTCCAACATGAAATCATCAAATATTATAGAAATAGAAGTGGAAATTCAAATATGAACTACAGTTTTTTTACAAATGATCTCAACTTTCTAAACGTAATTTTTTATTATTACAACAAAATATAGATAACATTATTTAGAAGAGGTCAAGAGGTAACTACAAAACTCGCTAACCACTGGCGGCTCGTACCGACAAATCAGGTGAAGTGCCCGTATCTTTTACCGTTTAGCACTTCACCTGTTTCGTGAGCACGAGCCGCCATTGTCACTACTTGATTATAGAGGTTATATGATTGTAACCTCTATTGTATATAGGTACGCTTGATTAGAGATTAAGCGTTTATGAAAACTTCAATTTTATTCGTATTGTGACAAATGTCAGTAGAAAAATCCATCCGAAAAATCTTTTCAAAGTTTATAATTTATGAATTGCGCAGGTATTGGTGGAGCCTTTCACACCGCTGCAGAGCGAAGCCCAGCTGCTGCAGCTGTGTTCCGATGAAATCGATCGGCTGTCGCTGCACTCTCAGAACACTCTGCTCACGCTCAGTCTAGAACGCAGCCGCGATCTCATTCTTATCACCGACCAGCATCATACTATACAGGTGAAGGAATAGATTTATTGAATTGTCTCTGAATGATTATTTTATTGATTTGAATGGATTGCTCTATCTCTATATATAAAAGCGAAATGGCACTGATTCCTTCATTCATTCATTCATCACCAGAACTAAAAATCCACTGAACCGAATCCGTTCAAATTTGGCAGGCATGTTCAGTTGGACGTTTAAACGCGCGCTAATAACGGATTTTGAAAACTTTTCAAGGATACGCCAAATATTTAAGTTTTTCTATAATTTTTCGGCGTTTCCTCAATTTTTTCGAGAACCGATCGGTAGAAAACGTTGATATTTGGTAGGTAGGTTCAGATAAGGTCTAGAAATGTTGTGTTGAAATATTTTTGCAATCCGTTCAAGATTACGCCAGTAATCAGGTTTTCAAAATTGTAGATGTGTTGCGGGTTGCATATCTTCCGCCTTGATACGACCAATCCTAACTGTTCAGCGAGATAATAGATGAACTAATTTGGAAGATATTGAATCAAGTTTCAAACTATGTCCGGTATACTTCCCCAGGTTACGCTTTATATTAGCGTTTTACTATTTTTTGGAATTTTCGGAGTTTTTCTTAGATTTTTCTAGAACAAATTGGCAGAAAATGTTGAAATTAGATAAACAGGTCCAGATTAGGTGTAGAAATGCTGTGCTCAATAAATTTCGAATCCTTTCTGAACGGAATTTGCAGGCGAGCGAAGCGAGCCTGTTTGTCTCAGCTGACACTGATAGAGGTTTTGCAGGCGAGCGAAGCGAGTCTGTTTGACTCACCTACACTGCCTATACTGTCGGGGGTCCAGGGGGCGGAGCCTACGGAGCCTACGACTACTACGGCTAGTAGTCTATAGAATCAAACCTACTTTGTGTTCTTATTACATTCTAATTTTCAAGCATGTTCTCATGTTCCAATGTTATAATAATATGTTCTTATGTTCTGTACATGTTTCGTGATGAGAAACATTAGTATTTTTCAGTTTCAAGGTTTTTGAGGGTGCATTCGTAGATCCTTTTTTGCTGCTTTGCAAAAAATTTTTGTGTAATTTGACATCTTTGTTTTCTTATTATGGAGAGATTTTACAACATCACCATCAGTTCTTCCAATTTTATCATAAGTAAAACGTTTAAAATCTATAGTCCATTCACGATGGCTTGAGACGAGATTAACAAAGCTCTGCATGTGTTACTTATGTGTGTGACTGGAGTGGCTTCGTTTTAGCCACGACATAAACAAGTCACAGCAATGCCGAAATCCCGAATTTTGTTGTCGAGACTGTAACCAAAGCATTGACACAAAAACTTTCACTATAATTGTTTGTTAATTTTAGGTTAATGCAGTCGAGAGACAAACGAAACAAGCGATTTTCCAATGTGTATCTATATTAAATATTACTTAAAGATACTTATTCTGGATTGCCTACAACAAAATTCGGGATTTTTGCTTTGCTGTGTCTTATTTATATTGTGGCTAAAACGAAGCCACTCCAGTCGCACATACACACATGCAGAGCTTTTGTTTATCTCGTCTCAAGCCATCGTGAATGGACTATAGATGAATACATCTAAACAGATCAAATCTCTATAGAATCAAGCCTCCTTGAATGTAAGGTATGTAAGGTACGATTGGTACGAATTGACATAATATATTGTACGATTATTACGAACTAGCCGGCAGGCTCGCTTCGCTCGCCTTCTGCGCCCCTGGACCCCCGACAGTATCAGCAATGTCAGTGAGTCAAACAGGCTCGCTTCGCTCGCCTGCATAACCTCTGTCAGTGTAAGCTGAGACAAACAGGCTCGCTTCGCTCTCCTGAAAAATTCCGTTCAGAAGGGATTCAAAACTTATCGAACACAGCATTTCTAGACCTAATCTGGACCTGTTCACTAAATTTCGACATTTTCTACCAATTTATTCACAAAAATCCAAGAAAAACTCGGAAAATTCCGAAAAATAGTAAAACGCTAATATTGAGCGTAACCTTGGGAACTATATGGGACATAGTTTGAAACTTGATTCAATATCTTCCAAATTAGTTTATCTATAATCTCGCTGAACCATTGAATTTACAGTAAGGATTGGTCGTATCAAGGCGGAAGATATGCAACCCGCATTACATCTACAATTTTGAAAAACCTGATTACTGGCGTAATCTTGAACGGAATTCAAAAATATCTTAACACAATATTTCTAGACCTTATCTGAACCTACCTACCAAATATCAACATTTTCTACCGATTGGTTCTCGAAAAAAATTGAGAAAACGCCGAAAAACTCTTGAAAAGTTTATAAACCCGTTCTTAGCGCGAGTCTAAACGTCCAACTGAAGATGCTTGCCAAATTTGAACGCATTCGGTTCAGTGGATTTTTAGTTCTGGTGATGAATGAATGAATGAATCAGTGCCATTTCGCTTTTATAGAATATATAGATTACTTTCCAAACAAGTTCTTATGTATGTTCTTAACATGTTTCGTGATAAGAAACATCAACAGTTTCTAGTAAAGGTCTTTTCAAAAGTGCATTCGTATAGAATATTTCGTACCTAGGGCCGAAAATGTGCGTTTACCGGCTCGAAATCGGTTTTCAAGTCCGAGGCCGTAGGCCGAGGACTAGAAAAGATTGAGAGACGGAATATTACATTTTCGACCCGTGGTGTCGAACTTTATTTTTCGGCACACAACATCAATGCGAAGAAAACAAAATAAAAAATTAGTTAATCAGTTCCAAGAACAGCTAGACCAGTAACCTTATTATGCTATCTTCGCCTATGCTGAATTTGGAGTAGGTACCATTTGCTTGCTATTGGAACTTCGCGTCAAAAGTTTATTGGTTTAGTGACTGAATAATACTTTATAATTATCAGTGTATTCGATTTTCTTAGTTCAGAAACGTTTAAGCCCAAGTTAATTTTTGTACGATCATCCTAAATTGTACAATATCAATTCAAAGTTGTTGATTTTCGACAGATACTGGCTAGCAGAGTAGCTTAGTCTAGTTGCATTATCACCTGCTAGATGGCGCTGGCTAACCTGCTAGACGAAGTAACACAGAGTCTGACAACAATAATATTGTTCAAACATGGATTTCACGTTCATCATTATTCAAAAATTAATCAATACAAACATTTTTTATCTTATCAAAGTTGAAGTATTAGTAGTATTAGTTATTGAAGCAGTTTTCCTTTATTATTCAACTACTGATTAATGTGAAAACTTTCAACGTTCAGTTCTCTTGACAAGGGATCTTACCAATCAAAATAACAGATGAGAGACTACCTTTACATCGAAATACCAATAAGTCGACATTGACTCCCAAAAAGCTGACATTTAATGCAATCAAACCGGGATGCTACCTATTGATCGACTAACCCTTAAATCGACAACGACCTTCAGTCAGCTGACATTCAAGGTTATTTTACCGCCCTAGGGCCGAAAAACGCATTTTCCCGGCGAGTTGCTGGCGACCTCGCCTGAAAACGAGCGTTTTCGGCCTCCGTATAAAGCATGTAAAACAGTCCATTTCATACCAGTGTGGCGAAAAAGACTTTTCTGTCATTTGAAAAACGTTGCCTTGTCAAATGGCGTGTTTTGCGATACGGCCATCATTTTTGCGATACATACGTTTCGTATATCGAGTGTTGCATCTGAGAAGGTGTAATGTTGTATCAATTTCCTCTCGAAAAGATTCACAAAATGATACATGTATCAAATGGAAGAATCGACTACAAATATCCGTTCAAATGATTACAAGAGCTCCCAATCGGATCGTTTCATTCGATACTTTGGATCATCATGTGTTTCTCTCCATTATCTGTATCATCTTCATTTTCTTGGATCATTATCTGTATTGGATTCGACCGAGATAACCATCACTGGCGTATCTTAGCCACGAAACAGGTGAAGTGCTGTACAGTACAAGATACGGGCACTTCACCTGTTTCGTGGGCACGAGCCGCCAGTGATAACCATTCAAAAGTTTGCCAATCAAAGTCCACACTGATGGGAGCATCATACATAAATACAGTTCCTGTATATTGACTGTTGAACTGTTGTTTTAGCCTATTATATTCATATTCCTGCTCCCTGAACTCTTAACTAAAATCGAACTTCAATACTAACTAAACTATTTAAACTGTTTGATTTTTTATTTTAATTAAGTACTCCAAACTAAAGTTCAATTTTTGTTTTGTTGTTTGCCCGAGCAGTACGTGAACAAGACCTGGTGCATGGTGCACGGCTACCGTGCCGAGGACGTGCTGGCGCGTCACGTGCAAAGCTTCCACCATCTGGGCAACATGGACGCCATCTTGCGGCAGGTGGAACGCGGCACGGAGTGGGACGGCAAGGTCGGCTGGAAGAGCAAGCACGGCGACAGTGTGTTGTTGCAGTGTCATGCGGCGCCATTCTCACTAATGGGAAAGTCAGTGTAATTGCAAAAATAATAACTTGATTATGAAAATCAATTTAATAGTCTATCATAGTCTTCCCATTCCTTCCTTCTCTTCATCCTACCTGCCTATTACATGGGAAACCATAGTTGGTTAGGTATTCTTTCTTCTCTCTTTTCTTCCCAGCACACCCAACCATGAAGCCTGTGTTTTTGTTTAATGTGTCATTGTTTTGTATATTTGTTTTTGAAATTTATTGTATTTATTTTGTCTTTTGTGTGTTTCAATAAATTGAAAAAATTGAAAATTGAAATTGAAATCAATAGTGTGTTGACTGGTCTATACGTCATATTGTGAAGTACTAGTGAGGCTAATAAAGATGTTCTATTCTATTCTAATAATAGGCTACATAGTCTAATTTTGTGTTTTTATAGCCATAGAAGTTTGAAATTGAGTAATATGGAACAATCCTCCTCATGAGACCTATGGGGTCCCCTCCCCCAAGCTCGAGCTTGCTCTTTTGGGGAAGTAGTTCCTTATGTTTATTTGCATTTGTTAATATTGATTCATTTTGCTGTTCTATTTGTACATTGTGAATTGTTGTAATGCTTCTTCAAGGAGTAAATGAATGAATAAAATAAATTATTTCCAGGTTGTCTTGATGATAAATTTTTTTATGTGGTTGATGATGTCCACATTAGCTCTTAGACCGCTTCGTGGATACTATTAGGGATCATTATCATTATCATTTATTTCATATTAATATTCACAAAGAGAAGTACAACAGGATTTCCCCCAAAACTGTACCTTTTCCATTCATAAACAGTCCGAAAATAAGTTATACAATATACAACTCTACTTGATCATTAATTTTCACTCCCAAAATAAAGTTCAAATAATTTTGAATTTCCTGACAATGATCTTTCCTATCTTGTACGGCTTTAACGTTAAAATTATCAGCCGTTTATTACGTACTAGTGCGGAAAATAGAGGCTTTCGATGTATGGCGGGTATTACACGATAATAGTTCTATGACATATTTCTATTATCAAACGTCTGTGATGATGAAATATTACCGTGTTAAGAACCAAATATTGTAAATGATCATATTCTATGTCATATGTTCTCCTATAGAGAACATATTATAATATCTCTGATAATAGATGTATGACATAGAACTATTATCGTGTAATAGCGGCCTAAGGCAAGTTGATAATAAGGGATTATGATAACTGTGTTTCAACCCTTTATTGTAATTTTTCGAATAAATGAATGAAATTATATGAGATAATGAGTCTGTATAAAGGCCGGTATTACACGATAATAGTTCTATGATCATATCTGATTGTATGGGAAGAGATAAAATATGATTTTAGAAATATCATAGAACTATTATCGTGTAATAAGTCGAGAATAGTCTGTACAAGCAAAGAATACATTCTGGCAAGATGGGGAAATGACTCAAGCGCGTTCAATATTGGTTCAAAAATTATAAATTTGGTCTTAAATTGTAGGAATCATTTTGTTCTTCAATTTGAGACGAAATTTGTTATCATGAACCAATATGGACCGAGCTGGAGTCATTTTCCCATCTTGTCACAGAATGTCTTCTTTGCTTGGACAGACTATTCCAGAAACAGACTTGGTACAGGAACAGCTTGGTCCAATAAATTATTTTCCTAAATTTATATTATAGCAATAAATTTATTTCCCGAATATTACATTTTAGATAAGATAATTTACAATTAGATACATTTTAGATAAGTTACATACTAGAAGATAATTCGTTATACTACAGAAGTGAGAACAAGAGGTTAGGCTACATTATAAAAATCGCCGATAATAATAAAGATTGACTTCCATCCAGGACTTGGCTCAATCGCTCAATCCAATGACAATCATACACAGTGCAGTACAGCTTTTGATAAGTACAGTAGTATAGTCTGTTCAAGCAAAGAAGACATTCTGGCTAAATGGGATAATTACCTCAGCTCGGTTAATATTGGTTCAAAAATTATAAATTTGGTTTCAAATTGTGGATATCAATGTTTTCTACCATTTGATATCAAATTTATAATTTTTGAAACAATATGGACCGAGCTGGAGTCATTTTCCCATCTTGCCGGAATGTCTTCTTTGCTTGAACAGACTACAGGTGTATAATTCAATCAAAAATTATTATGATAGTGATTATGGTGTCTGATTTGTATTTTAAGTATGAGAGTGTATGTAATAGATTGAATGAGTCTATTTCAAAAATTAATTTAAAAAAATTAATTCTCCTTTCAGAGAACCAACCAACTTCCTATACGTTCAAGAGAACCCACAAGACAGCCATGGGTTGCCAAGAGGCAGCATCAACTCGCTACGGAAAGGCTCTTATGATCTCAAATCTATAACCAGTGATGGTGAGTTATCAGTAGATATTACAAGATTTCAGAAAATCAAGTCAGTTATAATATTATGATCTTATTATATCGGTAAATGAAGTCAATTATTCACCATTTCCCATTGACCTTATTATGATATTCACCATTTCCCATTGACCTTATTATGATATTCACCATTTCCCATTGACCTTATTATGATATTCACCATTTCCTATTGACCTAATCATAACTTTCCAGCTATTTTCATTTGGTAGCCTATAATTGTCAATGTTCTAGCGTCTTCTAATAAGACCCACTTTTCAATGATAAAAGATACTAAATACACATAGGGTATGAAAACCTGATACTGATTGGTTACAAATAGAGTTGACCGCATGAAAATAGTCCAATGGAAACTGGGACAGCAGAGTCCCCCCTCAATTCCCCGCACCCATAGACGTTGCTATTTCGTCAGGTGGTGTGTTAAGAAAATATGAATAACTTCATATGAATATGAATATCTTCAAGTTTTAATTTATGTTATTTATTCATTCCTTACTTTTAAGGCATTTGTGTGAATGAACCATTATAATATAAATAAATTTTTAATAAGCTGAATTGGCAACTTTGCATCAAGTTTTACTGGACTATTTTCATGCATTCAACTCCAGAATACACGGGATTGCATTTTCCAGCCAAAAAAGCTAGATGTGAAATTTTATGGGCACACAAAAATATTTCGAAAAATACATTACAAATGCTGATTGTCAGCTAATTAAGAAACAATTCTGGCAAATTGGAAAACAACTTCAGCTTGGTTAATACTGGTTCATAGATCATTTATTTTAGGTTTCAAAATTTAAAGTGAAAATTAATATTTTAAATAATATTATCCGTGTTTTGGGTCTTTTTATTTCTTTAACAACCTTCCAAGTTCTAAATTATGGTTTCATAGTTTTTTTTTTACCTCCAGAAGTTGAAATTTGTGTGTAATTTAAGTTTTAAGTGTGGACATAACCTCTATTTTGAATATTTTAACCAAAATTAGGAACAAGAGACGTTTTGGACTTTGTCTGTTGTTCAATCCTACTGTATTTCAAATAAATAAATAAGTAAATAAATAAGTAAATAAATAAGTAAATAAATTATGTTTGCCAAAAATTAGGGCTCTATAAAGACCTTTCAGAGCTTGATCATGAAATTATAATATTTTTGTATATTCATGAAACGTCATAATCCCATCAGTCTACTGTGCATCATGCTAGTGATCCCTACCGAGTACACTAATAAACAAATTTATTTGTTAATTTTATTAAAATATTCGTTAATTCACGAAATAAACAAACTTTCTGCGTGTGTGTGCGTGTAATGGTAGTTCTTCTTCTAGGTCGGCCACAGTCGAGTAGCTGACTCTTGTCTTGAGCTGTGATTGGCTACAGTCCGTCTTGTCATGAGCTGTGATTGGCTACAGCTGTTGGACTATGGCCATAGAAGAATACCTGCTATACACGCAAAAGTTTGTTTATTTCGTCTCAAGTGATCGTGAATAGGGTATAGTTATAGTATCCGTGGTGAAAAAGTTTAAATTTATTTAAAAATTTTCTGAAATTTGATTGAGAAAGGTTGATGTGTTCTGCACTGTGCAGGCTCAGCATCGGCGCGACGTCAGAGTTTGGCCAAGTTACACAATCTGCCGATAGAGGCGCCCATCACCAAGGTCATCACTCTTATCTGCGCCGCGCAGGAGAGCTCCACCGGACCTGTCATACAGTTACTGGATAAGGTCTGTATTTTGTTTTATCATTACTGGTTTATGTTTATAATAGAGAACATAATTTATCACGTAAACAATATGAAATCTTGAAATTGAACCACAGTATATTATTTATACCACATATTTATTGAAAAATAAATAAAAATCAAACACCCTTTTAAAAAACGTTATAAAATTATTGAAACACAGACATGTTTTGGCACATTAGGCCATTATCAATGTGGATGAAATAATGAAATAAGTAAACAAGATTAAAAATTAAAAATATAAGTCTAAAAAATATCATATGATTGTAATTGAAATCATATGTTATAACTCCTATTTACACCAAAATCTAGGTTTTTAAAATTTTTTCAAAAATTGGATTATTATTTAAATCATCTTCATTTATTATTTTGTTGCCATTCAACTTTTTTCCTTTGTATATTTGAAATTCTTCTTTTACATTCAATTTCATATTTTTTTACTCATCTATTTTGTTTTCCATCACGAAATATAAGTCATAAGTCATAGTTCATATTTTTGTTTCCAAAGTTCAATATTATCATGTTTGTTTCCATATCTCTGTAGCAATGATTTGAATCCAAAATATGTTCAGCAAAGGCTGATTTTTGTGTGGTATTTCTGGCTTTTAAGGCTTGAACATGTTCACGAAATCTAGTATGAAAACTTCTTCCCGTTTGACCCACATAGAATTTATTGCAATCACTACATATCAATTTATACACTCCAGATTTTGAAACAATCATGCTGTTTTATCCACATTGATAATGGCCTAATGTGCCGAAACATGTCTGTGTTTCAAGAATTTTATAAAGTTTTTTAAAAGGGTGTTTGATTTTTATTTATTTTTCAATTATTTTGAACAGCCCTAAGTTTTAAAGTTCAGTTTTCACATATTTATCTTTGAATCAAACAATTGGGATGCGTTTATATAGTTGGTTGAAAGATGAAGATGAAGATGAAGTACTTATCTCAAATTGTACTGTGATTCATTATTGATTTATTACCGTTGAAATTTCTTTGTAAAAATTTAAAACTGTTTCAACGTTTTCAATCCTTTTTCCAGGTCTTGGAGATTCTACGTACCACTGAGCTTTATTCAACTCATTTGAAAAACAATGATAATTTGAAGTGCGACGATCCAGTCACTTCCGATTTGATAGGAGCCCTTATCACGGTAAGTTTAGAATGAGGTTCTTACAAAATAGTTCAAACAGGGAAAACAAATTATTTTTAAAAAATTTTGAGCAAAATTTCCTTTAGCTATACAAATATCCAAATGAATTTAATCACCGTTAAATGACGTAACTGCATTGGTCATTTTACGGCGTTCAGATTGAGTTGAACTTTTTGTGACCAATAATTATTCTTCAATGAGTTAATTTTTCCATACATCGATGTATCCATGTATCTCTCTAATTAGATCAACTATGAAACTCTCTTCAACCATTCACGGTACTGTAACTCTTTTTATAAATATTCTAACTCTTGAATACATTATTACCTTTTATCCAAAATAGTGGATTTGGATCAAGAGTTTAAAGTGGCCGCCATTTTGAGATTTCAAATTGGATCAAGTTGAATTTTTTTCTAGTGTAGATCTCTTTTATTTAAACAAACTTACCGAGTTTTATAAAGATCGATTGAAAGAATTTGAAGATAAAAATTACTTTGTGAAAAATACAAGATGGTGGATATCTGGTAGAAGAAGCGATTTTCGAGAAAAATTTATGATTGACTTTCTCTTTATTTCGACCGATAGAGCCTATTCCCAGAGCTTTGCACTTTATGGCATACTCTGCAGAGATTAACTCTTCATAAGATTTTATTCACGTTTGCCTGGATTATGTATTACACGTTGTTGACACGCCAGTTATTACATTCAAGTTAAAATCAATTCGATTTCGCTATTGAAAATGTTTATCTCTATAAATGCCCACACAACAAATAAAACAAATGTATTGCAAATGAAGGCTCAAACATTATAATATTTATTATCAAATGATAATCAGAGTTCAACTTCTTCTCACTAGGCTACAACTGTAAACCACTCCAACAATAAAATGAGAAATCATAATTTTTTTGTGGATGATGCCCACATAAGTATTTAAGTTCACTTGTGCATGGGTAATTGGTTCCATTTTTCATCAATCTGTTTGCAAAGCACACAAGAAACTTGATTGCTGAAGCTTGAAATACAAACCTTGAACCCAAAATAAGTGACGCTTTGATGAGAATAAACTCTGTTGATTGTTGTAGTGTTTGTATTATCAGCAACTTGTTGATTAACATCCATAGAAATATCAGGTCTAGTCTTTCCAAGCAAAGAAGACATTCTGGCAAGATGGGAAGATGACTCCAGTTAGCTCAATATTGGTTCGAAAAATGTTAAATTGGTCTCAAATTGTAGATAAGAATGTTTTCTACAATTTGAGGACAAAATTATAATTTTTGAACCAATATTGACCAAGCTAGAGTCATTTTCTCATCTTGCCAGAGGGTCTTCTTTGCTTGGAGAGACTATATCATCAATTGATCTGATTTCTGGCAGTAAGCTACCAACTTTGTATGAGTGCGCACTTTTGAAAAATATTTTGCAAGTTTATTCAACAGTTTAAGAGCAAATAGCTAGCTAAATGTTTTCATTTTTGGCAGATTTTCTCTCATTTTCCCAACCTTTTCTACTGAATTCTCTGCATTCTGTATTTCAGCAGCCGGGCCCTTTGCCATTGTCGGCTTTGCGTCGAAGTTCGGATTCATCGAATTTGAAACAATCGATACTGAATCAAGGCGGAAAGTCGACCTTTTTCTCGATGACACCCACTATCAAGGACGTTCTCGATAATTCGCTGAATTGGGAGTTCGATATTTTCAAACTGGAGGAAGTTACTGGCAGACGGTAAATAAATATCAATATCATAATTTTTCAATGAAAAGCAAATGATTGAAATAATCTTGTACTTGTTTAGTAGTTGTGAAGGTGATATGGTGGCACAGTTTGTCCAATCAGAGGAGACATTTTGGCAAGATATGAAAATGACTCCAGCTCGGTTAATAATGGTTCAAAAATCATAAATCCAATATCAAATTGTAGGACGCACTTCACTCTACAATTTAAGACCAAATTGATAATTTTTGAACCAATACGAGCTGAATTCATTTTACCATCTTGCCAGAATGTCTTCTTTGCTAGGACTGACCATTGTTAATCACATTAAATTAAATGATAAGATATTGTCAAATCACAGATTCATTAAAAATGGAGAACTGTTTGCTGTTTGAATCGCCATTTTGTAACGTTTGAATGAACCGCTAATTGGGGAGGGGCTTGTACCGGCCAATGGCAGACGTTCACTGTGATTGGTTCAAGCAAATACCAATAGCGGAACTGCTGCTCTTCACTTTTAAGCTTCAGTTCACCATAGATAGATAGATAATGGTGAGGCAACTGAAATCGTTATCTCGATTTTTGGTAAATCTGTCGTTTGACAATATCTTGTATTTCCATCCAATTAAACTCATTTATTGTTAACGTTGATCATTGAAACCTGTAATACCTGGGCCTAATAATTATCTCAAAATTGAAAATTTTCAGACTATTTCTTGTCCAAGTGAGGATAAAGGACACTATATAATAATAAAGTTCATGGGCTTTCAAGTCATTGACATACCTGTACATAAGACTTCTGGAATTCATGATTTTCATACAACTTTATTAATATAGTCAGTTTTTTTCTCTATTTCACAGCAGGATTAATCAAAATTATTATTATTAAACAGGGCTTCTTGGTGATATTAATTTTTTGCGCATATTGTGAGGTACTTAGTATGGAAGAGGGTGATGCTTAAACGAGTTCATTATCTATGCTAAATTATTGAAGCCTTAACTACTTCAAATTTATAATTTTCTCCTCGACTATAAATTCTTGTGAAAGTGAAGCAAAAAAGATAACCTGGTTTCGAACACATTATTTATCAAAATTTGGTATGAAGACGTTTTGGACGTAAGTCTGTGTTTTTAGCCAATAAGTTTATATTTTCTGTAAATGAATTGATAAATCAGTATGTATAAATCTCTGCTACAATTATACCGAAACTTTTATAGCAGAGTTTTTACAAATGTATAATATTATCTGGTTCTAGACTAGTAAAAATTTGAAAAGGAGACGTTTTTTTAGAAATCCTGTTTACTCTTTATTATAAATTACTAGCCGGTAGGCTCACTACGCTTGCCTTATCCGCGGGGTTCCGCCCCCTGGACCCCCCACAGTGTCAGTGAGTCAAACAGGCTCGCTTCGCTCGCCTGAAAATCCTCTGTCAGTGTCAGCTGATACAAACAGGCTTGCTTCGCTTGCCTGCAAATTCCATTTGAATTGATTTGCTTTGATATCACTCAACACTCTGAACAGGGTTTCCCCTTTTTGAGTAGTTGTGGAGGTGATATTGTGGTAGTTATTCATATTCAATGGAAAGACAAGAAGTTGTCAAACCACTGATTTAAAAACAAGATCGATTTACCGGTTTCGGTTGTTACACCATTATCAATCTCTGGTAAACTTAACTCTTTACCTACTTCAAGTTTTATTTTACCAGAGATTGATAATGGTGTAACAAACGAAATCGGTATCTCGATTTTTTTAATAAATCAGTGGTTTGACAACATCTTGTCTTCTCATTCGACAGGGTTTCCATTATTCAATCAGTTTGTGCAGCATGGACTTTTATCTTTGGATATTCATTTGTTGTCCTATTGCATGTTTAATTCTGTTATAATTATCTTTGTTCCGGTAATCTACTCTAATTAATACTACATTTTGGTGCAGTTCATTCGAAAAAATGCACTATTGGTCTTGCCCTGACAATCGAAAATTTATGATGTGATTTTTTACACGTTTTCGAGCCCCTAGAACACGAATCTAATGTCTGTTCAAATTCATATATATCTATATCTCTCTCTCTCTATATATATATATATATATAATGTACAGATTCTTGTTAACACGATGACTCCCGAAGGGCTTGTCGGAGAGCGACTAAATTTTGCAAAAAAATTATTAGTGTTAATATCTCGGTCAAGTTCGTTAACCAGCCAAATTTGTCCAAGGGAAGGGGGTGAAATTAGGGGATGAAAATTTTAAAAAATCACTACAAATCGACCAATAACTTGATCGTTTTGAAAATTGGTGTGTATAATACCCTTATTATGCCCTACAATTTGAGCCATCAACGGACAAAATCCAATAAAAAATGGCGAATAATATGCCGAAATTTTTTTTTCGAAAACGGTACCTTTGAATTCATACCCTGAATAGCTTATTATAAGTCATATGATTTGAGCCATCATACAATTGCATTTGAAATGCACTCTTTTCGACCGCCAGCTGCCGGAGCGAATTTTATTTAGGTGTTCTTTTAAGAAATCGTTGTGAACTAGTTGTTCTATTACCTCAGCTCAACCTGAGTATATTATTAAATTCATTGATGATGAATATTGATTATATAAGCTACGATTGGTTGATATTTGTTGCAGCCCCCTGGCCTACCTGGGCATGAACCTGCTCACCCACTACAACGTGAACAAGACACTGGGCGTGGATGAGCGCACCCTCTTCAACTGGTTGTCGGTGATCGAACAGCACTACCACATCGACAACTCCTATCACAACTCCACGCACGCCGCCGACGTCATGCAAGCTACGTCTGTCTTTTTGGACCGCGATCGCATCAAACGATCGCTGGACGATTTGGACGAGGCGTGCTGTCTGATTGCGGCCGCCTGTCACGATATCGATCATCCCGGCAAGTCGAGGTGGGTGCGAGTGTCGATAGTTGACTATATCGATTGTTGAACGTATCCGTAGCAGCAAATAATTGTGTAGCATGGCCTATGTGATGTAATACAGCAGCAGATATCAACTGGATGAGGTTTACTATTTGTTTGCGATTGGTAAGTCAAAGTGAGTGCGAGTGTCGATAGTATACAGTTGAACATATCGATAGTAGTCGATATATGATCACATCGATAGTAATCCATATATGACCATATCAATACTATTAAAATATAGTAGTGTTGTATTAATAGCCTACTCTAATTCATAAATTATTTTCTCGCTATTTCATTGCGATTGCATCCCGGCAAGTCGAGGTGAGTGTGAGTGTCGATAGTTGATCACGATAGTAATCGATATATGATCACATCGATAGTAATCGATATAATATGACCGTATCGATAGCAATCCATATATGACCATATCAATAGTATTAAATAGTAGTGTTGTATTAATAGCCTACTCTAATTCATAAATTATTTTCTCGCTATTTGATTGCGATTGCATCCCGGCAAGTCGAGGTGAGTGTGAGTGTCGATAGTTGATCACGATAGTAATCGATATATGATCACATCGATAGTAATCGATATAATATGACCATATCGATAGCAATCCCTACATGACCATATCAATAGTATTAAATAGTAGTGTTCTATTAATAGCCTACTCTAATTCATCAATTATTTTCTCGCTATTTGATTGCGATTGCAAGTTGAGGTGAGTGCGAGTATCGATAGTTTATTGTATCGACCATATTATCTTTGACCATCCTCCCAGTAAAGAGTAGGAATAGTCTGTCCAAGCAAAGAAGAGTCTCTGGCAAGATGGGAGAATGACTCAAGCCCGGTCAATATTCGCTCAAATATTATCAATTTGATCTCAGATTGTAGGAAACAATTTGATCTACTATTAATATCACATTCACAATTCTTGAACAAATATTGACCAAGTTGGAGTCATTTTCTCATCTTTCCAGAGGCTCTTCTTTGCTTGCACAGACTATACAGTATACAGTAATATTATACTCTTTCGTAACTTGCTAGTTGCTTGTATTGCATTATGTTATTGAACATTTTTTGGAAGAACTGCGACCCAGTATTTCAAATCTTTTAACATTATCTATCGAATAAATTGTTTTCTTTGAAATATATTTCATAATATCTAGTTAGTGACGAAACGTCTAGTAGCTCTATAGGTTTAGTCTGTCCAAGCAAAGAAGACCCTCTGGCAAGATGGGAAAATGACTCCAGCTCGGTCAATATTAGTTCAAGAATTATAAATATGGTCTCAATAGTAGGTCATATTGTTTCCTACAATTAGAGATCAAGTTGATAATTTTTGAACGAATATTGACCGAGCTTGAGTCATTCTCCCATCTTGCCAGAGGGTCTTTTTTGCTTGTACAGACTATACCGTCCTTAGGTACAGTCTAGGTAAGCACCTTGTGTAGTGCTCTAATCTAATATGAAAAATAATCAAAATGAAAATTCTTGTATAGTCTGTCCAAGCAAAGAAGACATTCTGGAAAAATGTTGAAACGACTCCAGTTCGGTCAATATTGGTTCAAACATGATCAATTCGGTCTTAAATTGTAGAAAACATTCTGATCTACAATTTGAGACCTAATGTACAATTTTTGTACCAATATTGACTGAGCTACAATAATATTCTCATCCTGCCAGAATGTCTTCTTTGTTTGGACAGATACTACACAAAATTCTGGCATCAAGAAGAATATCAGTCCTGACATTTTGCCTCTGTCTTTTCAACTCCATGTAATAATACATATTAATTTTCAACTAATATGGAACTTACTCATTTCAAGTAATTGAAACCAAGCTAACTAGAAACTAGAGTTGAAAGAGATAGATGCAACTGATTATGGAAATATGTTCTATAATAATATGGGTTTCTATTACGGTACTACAAGTCTTGGGCATAAGATGCAACACTGCTCAGTTGAGTTCCATGCTCTACAACTTTATGTTTCAATTCCATATTAGGATTATGTGTCCGAGCGACCAACTTATGAAGCTATGGAATCTACCATAAGTGGAACAAAAGTCATTGTGATTACT
The DNA here is from genome assembly GCA_017141385.1 of Sogatella furcifera. NCBI lineage: Eukaryota > Metazoa > Arthropoda > Insecta > Hemiptera > Delphacidae > Sogatella > Sogatella furcifera. Next base: position 481,958 of record CM029546.1, on the reverse strand, counting down.
TGTTTTGCAGTGCTTTCCTATGCAATGCCGGCAATGACTTGGCAATTCTTTACAATGACATCAGTGTGTTGGAGTCGCATCATGCTGCTCTCACCTTCAAGCTTACATTGAAAGATGAACGCGTCAACATCTTCAGAGGTTCGTTATTTAGGATTCAATAAATTAATTTCAAAAATAAAATTGGAATTGAAATAAATCGAACAACTAGGCTTACGTGGATATTATTATCTCATTTAATTATTGTTTTCATTGTTCCACTTATTTCTTAATAATAATTACGGTATCTTTTGAATTAGATTTTTAATGTTGATGATTTAAAAAAAATGACGAATCTCGTTGACAACCATGGAAAATAATATAGTTTCGGAAACAGTGCCAAGCATACCTATATATTATAGGATCAATCCTATGCGGGAGTAGAGATTCAGATTCAATCACTTTATTCATGTTGATTACATAATACTGGTAATATACTGGTTTATTTATATTGGTTATATACTGTAGGCTACAATATACAGTACTAGGTACAATATACTATACAATGGTTTAAATCTATTCTATGAGAATAAAAAATGAGACTATAATTACGCAGTTCGCTTGAGCGAACTAAGTATAAACTTCAAAAACATGTGAAATTACTCAGATAAGAATATAATTGTATAAAAACCAAATCTGAACCTCCCATCAACACTCAACTATGGGAAAGGGATTCAAGCCTATACTGTATAAATAAACAGAGTACTTCATTTTAGAATTTCAAATGTTGATCATTAAGCCAAAATAACACAAAACAATCAGAAATTCTTTTTTAGTGCATTTCATTTGAAAAAATGCACTATTGGTCTTGCCCTGACAATCGAAAATTTATGATGTGATATATTTTTTACACGTTTCCGAGTCCCTAGAACACGAATCTGATGTCCGTTCAAATTCATATATCTCTATATATATATTTATATATATATTTATGTATGTACAGTTTCTTGTTAACACGATAACTCCCGAAGGGCTTGTCGGAGAGCGACCAAATTTTGCACAAAAATCATTAGTGTTAATATCTCGGTCAAGTTCGTTAAACAGCCAAATTGGTCAAAGAGTAGGGGGTGAAATTAGGGGATGAAAATTTTGAAAAATCACTACAAATCGACCAATAACGTGATCGTTTTGAAAATTGGTGGGTATAATACCCTTTATATTCCCTGCAATTTGAGCCATCAACGAAAAAAATCCAATAAAAAATGGCAGAGAAAATGGCGAATAACACAATGCCAAAAATTGTGTTTTTCGAAAACGGCGCCTTTGAATTCATACCCTGAATAGCTCATTATAAGTCATATGATTTGAGCCATCATAGAATTGCATTTGAAATGCACTCTTTCCGACCGCCAGCTGCCGGAATTTTTTTAAATTATTATTTCGTATGGTTCATTTTGTGGGGCGTTCCGAAGAAGTTCCACAGCCGACATAACCACAATTTCCCATGTTGGAAAATTATTGTGGTAGTTAATATTGAACATTTCATTGGAATATTGAAAATAATTTGAAAATACCGAGCCGAAAATTACACTTCCATTCTGATTCAACACAGTTGCTTCCGTATATTGTTTTGAATTATGTGCTTTTTATCTCTGATATTTCATAATTCTGATATTTCATAATTCTGATATTTCATAATTCTGATATTTCATAATTCTGATATTTCATATTATGAGGTTCGAAAAACCTCTGTTGAGAAAAGTATGCCTAACAACATGAATATTGGTCTCATCGTAAATTAGATTTCAAAAAGCGAGTTTGTTACGAATTTGAAATGAGTCGTTGTTTGGTTTCAGGTCTGGAACGTGACACGTACAAAGTGGTGCGTCAGAATGTGGTGGACATGATTCTAGCGACGGAAATGACAAAACATTTCGAGCACATTTCCAAGTTCGTCAGCGTGTTCAACAAGCCCACCATGGCCATTGAGGAGGGCTCGTCGCAGTCCGATACGAAGGTATAAGCGAAGAAGACATACTGGCAAGATGGGAGAATAACTACAGCTCGGTCAATATTGGTTCAAACATTATGAATGTAGTCTCAAATTGTAGAAAACATTCTGTTCTACAACTTGAGACCAAATTTATAATTTTTGAAGCAATATTGACCGAGCAGTAGTTATTCTCCCATCTTGTCAGAATGTCTTCTTTGCTTACCATACTCTGTCCAAGCAAAGAAGACATTCTGGCAAGATGGGAGAATAACTACGGCTCGGTCAATACTGATTGAAAAATGATGATTGTGGTCTCAAATTGTAGAAAACATTCTGTTCTAAAATCTCTACATTCTGAAACCAAATTTATCATTTTTGAAGCAATATTGACCGAGCTGGAGTCATTATGGAGTCATTAATGGTCAATTAGCTCGGATTAATATTAGCTGGATAACTACAGCTCGGTCAATATTGGTTGAAACATTATGAATTTAGTCTCAAATTGTAGAAAACATTCTGTTCTACAATTTGAGACCAAATTTATAATTTTTGAAGCAATATTGACCGAGCTGGAGTCATTCTCCCATCTTGTCAGAATGTCTTCTTTGCTTACCATACTCTGTCCAAGCAAAGAAGACATTCTGGCAAGATGGGAGAATAACTACAGCTCGGTCAATATTGATTGAAAAATGATGATTGTGGTCTCAAATTGTAGAAATCATTCTGTTCTAAAATCTCTACATTCTGAAACCAAATTTATCATTTTTGAAGCAATATTGACCGAGCTGGAGTCAATTAGCTCGGATTAATATTAGCTGGATAACTACAGCTCGGTCAATATTGGTTGAAACATTATGAATTTAGTCTCAAATTGTAGAAAACATTCTGCTCTACAATTTGAGACCAAATTTATAATTTTTGAAGCAATATTGACCGAGCTGGAGTCACTTTCCCATCTTGCCAGAATGTCTTCTTTGATTGGACAGAGTATGGTATTTATTTATTTATTTGAAAGATGTGTACAATACTCTTATTGGGTAAAAACACAATCAATGAAGTCCAAATCGTCTTTTATTAAATTTTGAAAAATATTTGAAATACTGTACTTACATTATGAGAAATTTCAAATATTCAACATACTGATGCCTATTATATTCTCAGAAATCAAAATAGAGAAGATCACATACTCATGAAAAGAGTGAACAACAAAACCATACTGTATAGACTTTCTTACCGTATTGTTCCTGTTGTTATCTCTAGCTCTAGTTATGAAAATCCTAAAAATACTGTTCTGACGTACCGTATCAATAGAAGTGTCATTCAAGTTTAAAACATCATCTCAACGTTAAATGAGAGATTAACTTCACATTTATCATGATATTATACTTATCATATCATTCACTTCTCAATAGGGCCTATTATAGTCTGTCCAAGCAAAGAAGACCCTCTTGCAAGATGGGAAAATGACTCCAGCTCGGTTAATATTGATTTGGAATCAATCGTAGGAAACATTCTTTCTACAATTTGAGACCAAATCAATATTTTTTTGAACCAATATTGATCGAGCTGGAGTCATTTTCTCATCTTGCCAGAGGGTCTTCTTAGCTTGGACCCACTTTTTTATACCTTCCTATCATATAATGCACTTCTCATGTACTTCTCTACACTTCTCAATACACTCATATTATCATATACTTCTCAATATATCTTCTTTTATACTTTATCATGAATGATATTCTGATTTCCAAACACGGCCACCCCTTTCGGAAGAGACGATAAGCCGTCGGTCCCGACTACCTAAAAATTTGTAGTCATCTCGTTTCATCATCCCTCTCTTTACCCATGCACAGGCCTAATGCCGGGTTTATACGATGCCAATTGGCGAGACAATTGTCTCCTGAAATTTACAGCTGATGTAAAGTATCTATTAGATCTTTTGATTTCAAAACCATCATCCAGACATGGCTAAATTGAATCTTTAATTGACAACATCAGCTGTTGGTTTCAGAAGACAATAATTGTCTCGCCAATTGGCATCGTATAAACCCATCGTACAAGAGCCCATATGAGCATCATCCTCAGATTTTTCTCATCATAAATAATCATCTCTTCTATAATGATTATCATTGTCTGATTTCCAGAGCCCCAGCGAAACAGGCGACCTGATGTTGGCCGTCAACCAGGAGGAAGTAAATCTGATCAAACGCATGATGATCAAATGTGCTGACGTGTCAAATCCGACCCGGCCGCTGCCGCAGTGCGTGGAATGGGCCAGGCGCATTGCCGAGGAGTATTTCAACCAGGTCAGCACTTTTTTTAAAGGATTTTATGATGATAAGAATAGATTGTGCTGGAATATTGAGTTCTCAATGTGATGTAGGCTACGTTATGTAAACCATACCAATACGTCATACAAAACCAACTTTTGCATCCATAATTTCAAACTGTAATATTATGTGATAAGTAGTCTAGCACTAGTCAAAAAGGGAATACTATGTGTCATTCTATAAATTGAATTTTCAACTGTGATAATGACAATATTTTCCTCGTGCCTTTATTGTTCTATTTTATTTTAAAATTAATTGAATTGAATTAAAATCTTATTTATTAGGCCTAGAGATGTGAACCGTTGGTCTAATATGTAAGATTTTAATTTAATTCAATTGGTTTATCAATGCTATCGCTATGCATTCAATTAAATAACAGTTGATTTTGTAAATATATGTTCTGGTAGTCGAATTATTATGTAATTATGTTTTATGTTAAGTACTTTTTTGATTACCAGATATAGATTATGGATTACTTTTTTGATTATAAGATTTTGCGGTAATCCGAACATTCGTTTCATGAAAAACCTATGATTTTGATTAAACTAATGACTATGAAACCTAATTTGAAAGGTTGATTCAATAATAAATAACGGTCCGTGATAGATTCCAAGAAAATACCTCATTCAAGAAAACACAAAAGTTTTTGAATAATAATAATTATGTGCGTGCTATGAAGCCAAGAGGGCTGAATGACATTTTTGTGAGAATGTAGTCTATGATAGTACCAAATTGAAGTATAGTATGATTGAAGAATACATGGTCCACCTAATTTTTTGGCCTCAGCTATTTTAAAATTAGAGTATAAAGTATAGTGCACTGATATAAGTAAGTTACTAAGGGGCTATTCCGCAGATCGGGTTTTGCTAGGTCTAGCGCAACGTTAAACTAGCGCAAGTTTGGCCGAGATCAAAAAAATGGGTTCCTGAGATCGAGTTCAAGCGCGGTCTACCCGTTGTCAAAGTTTAAACAACCATATCTGACACTCGTAGTTGCGCCTGGCCTTGAAATAGCTAGCCGTTCTTGTTTGTAGGGAAATGCAGGGATTTTTGCCGTAAGGTTGGCAGCAGGCACTGTGAATCATATCTCTGTCCCGTTTCAGCATATCTTCCTTTCGCTTTCGCATGTTCGGAGTTCGGTTCACCTGATTTCTTAACGTTTCACGGTTAACTTTTTCACCCTCCCTCGCGCGTCTCGCTATTCACCATTCTCTTTCTCTTCATTCATTTAATTAATTTTTTTAGTTCTTTAGTGAATAAAATATTAATAGTAGTGTTATTGTGTAGTTATTGTGTAGTATTGTATTGTGTAGTAGTCCACGTAGTGTAAATTAGGAGTATCGTAGGCCATCATAGTTTGAAATTATGGCAGAACAGAAAAAACGAATAAATTTTTCGCGAGATGAACTAGCTTTATTAAAAAGATTAGTTCTGGAGAGACCAATTATAGAAAAGAAAATGCATGACCAGAAAACAGAGGATTTGCGAAAAAAAGCGTGGAAAGAACTGCTTATTGAGTTTAATTCCGCGGGGTTGAACACGCAAAGAAATGTTGAACAGTTGAAGGGTGCCTGGAAGAGAGTTAAGAGAGACTACAAAAGCCAAAAGGCGGAAGAGAGAAGAAGTAAATTCCGCACCGGAGGAGGGCCCCATCACCTCAACACGAACAAGACCCGGAGATGGATGAGCTCCTAATCGACCAGGAGCCACTACAAAATATTCCGGACGATGATGACGACTTCGATGTAGGTAAGTTGAAAAGTCCAGACTAATATTAGAATGTATAAAAAGTAAATAAAAATATACATTTATAATTGATACATTATAATCCTGACATTAAAATACAATATAAATTGCTATTATAATTGATTACATGGCATATATAAATAAATAAATAATAATTTTATTTCCTTAAAAAACATACAAAATGAACAAAAAAGCACAGAGTACAATTTAAATTTAATTCAAGTTAGTGTTAAAAGAATTAAAGAATAAGGTTTTTTTGGAAATTAACCTACTCAACTATGGGAAACCCATGTGCTAGAGTAGGTGTTAATTTTGGGTGGTATATTATCTCACTTTGAATAAAATACAGTATAAAAGTAACTCACATTATTTTATGGCAATAGTGGAATGCATTTAACCTGAAACGCTTCATCAGACTGTTAGGGATGAAAATAATCTCTCTTTCAAGTAGTAATGTAGCCTAATATAATAATCTGGGAGGGTGGAATTACAAAATAAACAAGGATTTATCTAGTGACTGCGTCAGAGGAAGTGAGAATCATTAGACTACAAGACGTAACATTTTTTATGATACCTGGGTTTTTGTCCATGAGCCATCTGCTTTTATCATTATTTGATGAAAATATTTAAAAAAGGAACCATTAAGCTTTTTGCTTGTAAGAGTATATTAATTTATCCTAAATATGAATAATTTAACAAACTTAATGTTGAATGGTTTTTATTTCATGCATGGTTTGTAGTTACAACGAAAGAAAGAGAAAGTAGGTAGGAGATGGACAGAAATACTTCTCTTTCGTGAACCCTCACGAAAGAACTCTGAAAGGAGCTTGAACTAGGGAGAAATTACAAAGGTTGTCGAAAGAAGAACAGTTGCAATACAACAAAAGGCTGCATTCCTGCTAGTAGAAAACAATAAACGAAACGCGTCCACAGGACAGTGTTTTCCAAAGTCATTGGTCCCACTTTGCCCTTTATATAGTAGCCTCATTCACTCGAACATTCTGTATACATTGACTATATTTTCGCTCTCTAAAAATGTATCTTTTTTTCTCCAACTATTGTCTATTACTATATCTCCAACTATTCTCCAACTCCAACTTTTGTAAAAACGTTGGCGGCTCGTGCCCACGAAATAGGTGAAGTGCTGTATGCTAAAACATACGGGCACTTCACCTGTTTCGTGGTATTTGCTGCCAATGACAATCATGCTCAATTTTTTTATAACAGTCATTTCATCTTTTTATAAATATATAAAAAAAATTTTATCATCTATGTTTCTGAATGTTATCGATCATAGGAAATAGAATACATTCTGTATTATTTACTTCTATTTTCAAATTAGGCTAATCATTGATTATTGTCAAAATTATATACCTAAAATTATTATTTTACCATAAATTGAAGATTTCAATGTAGCCTATGAAAATGAAAGAATAATAATAATAATAATAATAATTTATTTGACAAAAACACTTGAAAAAAATAATATTAAAAAATAATAAAAAAATTAATAATAAACATTGGTTTTAATCTAGTAATTCAGTTTTAAATCGTTTTGAAACTCATCACACTTGATATTTAGGAAGGAATTTATTTAAAATTATTAATTTACAGTAAAAACTTTCAACATATGAAAAGTATCACACTTGAAATCTAATAGGAGATTGTCTTTTCTCAGATAACGCTGAAGTTGAAGGGCTGGAGAGGACGAGGTCAGCAAGCCCAAAGCCTGACACGCCGACCGCGGGCTCTTCGACAGCAAATACTTCCCGGGCGAACACGCCTTCCAGATCCGGCCAGCCACGCGTCAAACGGGCCTCATCCCATGCAGACGAATTTCACAGCAAAAAGATGGAGTGCCTGGAAGAGGAGCACCGGTTAAGAATGCGAGTGATTGAAGAGGAGCATAAAATGAAAATGGTAGTCCTTGAAAAAGAAAAAATTATTGGTCAGTGATGGAGGCAAATGCACAAAAACATTTGCCAGAAAAACAGAGCTCCAGTGAATCGAAGACTTTCGAATTATTAGGTGGGAGCATTGAAAATAATAATTGACTGTTCAATTTCATAATCATTGGTATTCTATCCCACGTCAATTGTATAATTATATAGTTATGTAATACTTTTCTATTGATTATTATTAAATTTCTATTATTTTTGCATCTCCAATAAAATACATTAATAATTATTACAATTAACATCTGAATCATCTTATTAAAACAACCCTCACTTAATATCAATTATTCATTTGATCAATTAAATACACGGGCATAATTCCTACAACTCATATTAATATGAGATGATTGAATAATTTCTTTATCACAGGGCTACTTTTATCACCGTTTTTCTTATTTTAAATAATAATCACAGTACCCTTTTCAATTATTTTTTTAGGCATTACATGTCTCGACTATTTACAGTCATTTTCAAATGCGAATGAACAAAAAAAAATTTAATTGAAAAGGGTAACTGTGATTATTATTTGAAATAAAAAACAAGATGATTGAAGCATAAATCTAATATAATGTGATCATTTCAATCCACACTCATGACCAATAATTATTATTTATGATATTTCTATCTCAAGGATAATTAATTATTCAAGCAGTCAATTGTTACCTTTATCATTTACTTCAGTCAGTGAAGTGACGGCGGATTATATCATTGCGTGTAAAGACACCGTCAGGGCGAGCATGTACCGGAGGTTGGTCATCATTTGCTTCCATGCCATAGTTTTCAGGAAGTGGCTCCAAAGCATCTTCAAATAACCCTCTTCTTATTCCAAAGTTGTGAAGTACGGCGCAAGCAACAATGACAATACAACAACGGCGGGGTTGGAACCGCAAGGTGTTGTTATCATGCAAGCATCTGTGGAAAAAACAGTCATTGCAATTTTATAAACATGCATGTTTACAGTAATTCCATCAAATAAAAAAAACATGTTAATAGTAATTTCAGTAATTCACAAAACAAGTTTATAGTACTGTAATACAGAATGAAAAATTAATTACTATTTTTATCAAGTGCATGAAGTTATTCCCTTCAGGAATGAAGAATAAGAGAATAGGAATAAGAGAAGAAAGAAGTAAATGTTTTTGCTCAAAAATATAATTATGAATTTGTGCATGCTTTTAACAAAGGTAATTAGATTGGAGGACAGCGCGTGACTATAATCTATTCAATCTAATAACCTTGCTTTTAACGGTGGAATGACCTGTGGGTTTTAATCAACATTAATAAAAAATAGCAATATTGACAGGCCAGACTTCAAATTATGGATCCTTCATAAATCTTATATATGATTTGGAATGGTATAATTAAATCTGATTTGATTTAATATTAGACAAAAATACCTGAATCTGTTTTTCAGTAGACCAAACATTCTCTCAACTGTTGATCTGGTTCTTGTTAAAGCACGTTGATATCGTCGCTCAGCTGGAGTTCGCGGTCGTGGAAGTGGTGTCATCAAAAATCTGTAATCACATTGTGCATATTGAAAAAAACTATTGATCTGTATTGATGATAAATAATATCTGATGTAACGAGAGTCTTGATGAAGAGTAGTTTGAGAATTCAACTGTCGAAATTACTTATCCAGAATAGTTTCAATAATCATGACATTAATTGCGGTATCCATTTATAAATTAATTGAGAAATCGCAGCATCATGATGATCTGAACCTGCACTATCACAATAAAATTCTTGAGTTTAAAACACAAAACATGTTCAAACATTTTTATCATTGCTTCAAATTCTTCAGGATTGTCTTCTACTGCTCATCAGACTATTACAAAAACTTGAAATACGTGAGGATATATTCCCTGTCCCGTTCATTATTTGTTTTCTTTATATATTGAATGGAAAATGTATAAAATTATGATTAATATGTGTAGATATAAAATTACATGTTAAGGTATTAACTTGCCTGTTGCACTCATATCCACTGTCTCCAATGAGTAAGCCGCCCATGTTCCCCTCTTCAAACTTCGTATAGAGATGAGTTTTTAATCACTCTCGAGTCATGTGTGCTTCCCTTCCATCTCGCAACGATATTCGTGAACTCTAGGTCAGCTCCAGCCGCTCCTAATATATTAATAGCGAAAAATCCTTTTCGGCATCGGTATTCTTCTTTGTCGCGGGTGTGGGGACAGACAATAGGAATTAGTGACCCGTCCACACAGCTCAGTACGTTTGGAAACCCATATCTCTCGAAAAATTTTATTTTTGTCTCTCTTGCGTACTCTCCAGTTGGGAATCGAATAAACTCCTCTCTCATTTCCAAACAAATCGCCTTTGCCACTTGATGTATTATTCTGCAGCATGCAGTTGTGCTTACTCCCAATAAGTCTCCGGTTTCCCTATGGAACGTGCCATCAGCGAAAAAGCGTAGAGCTACCAACACTTTTTCCAATTTGGAGTAGAGTGAGGGGCTCTCATATCAGTAACTCCAAGCCTTGGGGTTAGAATGTGTACTAGTTCTCTCACTGCCTCCTTGTTAAATCTAAATCTACTCTGAAACTCCTTATCTGTTAAATCATTAAAAGGATTGAAATTACGGTACCGTACTGGCCGCAATCGTACAGGAACGTCGTCGTCGTAGTCCAAATATTCAAGGTAATCCATAGCGCACTAACCACAATGAAAATATCGTCACTACACCACCGACTAAACTGAATAAACTATAGAATGATGTGAGGCAGCTGCAGCTTCTCCACACCCCTTGCAGAAATACCAAGCCCCTTTCTTATCTCTTATCTCACCCTTGTTCTTTGGAACCTGTTATGAACACGTGTTGACAACACGAGTTTTGTATGATTCTTTGATACAGAAATTCACAGATGCAGATACAGAAATTCACATCTGAATATTTCTTTCAATTTTTTTAACATAACCAAATAAATTTTTCGAATCTAACAATTTTCAAATTGATTTCATTCAGTTGTGACAAAATTGGAATTAATATTTCTAAGGTCATTTCAAGTGTTTTCACTGCATTTTCTGATGTTACTGAGTTCAATAGATGAGTGAAAAAAAAATGTTATAATATGACTTTATTGGTGATGAAATTGTTCAGAATTTGAAGACAAACCCCATTCTGAAACTCATTTTTGTCAAAATTGAACCAATAACGTGTTAATAGCTTAAAACTGAACTTAAACCTGCCTTTTGAAAAGTCTAAGTTGGAGTCTAAAACCATCATTTTTGATGCTGCAATTATCTCATTTACGCTTAGTCTCGATCTGAGGAACCCACCAAGTTTATCTTTAAAGCCAGAGACGATCTGTTGTTGATCTGTTGTTGAGCTCAGGAATCCGATTTTTAGACCCAGGGTTTTTCCCTGCGATAATTGCCGGATAATTGCCGGTCGGCTAACTTTTAAACCTGGACTCGATCTCAGGAACCCAATTTTTAAGCCACAGCGCAAAAACCGGTTTTTAGCCTGGCGCAAGCGATAAACCCGATCTGCGGAATAGCCCCTAAATGTACAGGAATATTTCGGGTGGCAAAGGGATAGAAGTGAATCTTCTACAGGTGCTGAGATCTAGTGGCCAATTTTTGTACTATATGGAAATATTTTCAATGATTCTTTTCAAAGCCAACAGAGGGATCTGGTGAGTTGGATGCCAATGGGAGTACAAGTAATATAGCTGCCATTACAACTATATATAGCTGCGGTTACAGCTGTCACCAAAAAGTTTTGTCTGTCTTTCATTGTACCTACGTGATGTAATCTATTAACAGCTTACGTAAATTATAAATGTCTCTTTTGATTTCAAGAGGATCATCAATGCATAGGTAAATGATAACTCTAATAATTGACATCGTCAGCTGTTGAAGCGCAGACGGAACAGACGAAAACGCCCAACTTTAAATTAAGCCAGAAGTTCTAAATTATTTTACAATTATTCTCTGTTGTGATTGAATTTATTTATTTCTATTTGTATAAGTGTATTGTACAGTACAGTTGGATGTTGTAATATGTTATGTATGCAATGGGTCTTACTAGACCTAGCAATACGATTCTGTTACGGTAAATCAATAAATCAATAATAACTTTTTGGCGTTAGCTACACCTCCCTTGACTTCGGGTCCGGGATGCCTTTACTGCTCTAATCTGATATGAAATAATCAAATTGAACGTTTTTGTAACATTAAAGATATGTCCATAGGCTATTTCGATTCATTTCATCCTATTTGAACAATTTTCACAATCACAGTGATATTCATTATTCATTTATTATTTTAGAAATCATCAACCAACATTTTTTACATTCTTCTTGTTTATGTTAATTCTTGTCATCGTTTAATGAATTTTCACAGTGACATTAAGTTGAATATTTATTCTCTAAGAAATCATCAATTATTCACGTTTTAAACCTTATTGTTTCTCGACTATCTCAATTCATAATTATTTTATAATTATTATGATCAGACCAATTTGTTATTCTGATATTGAATACAAATATAGTCTGTGCAAGCAAAGAAGAGCCTCTGGCAAGATGGGAAATGACTCCAGCTTGGTCAATATTTGTTCAAGAATTATAAATATGGTCTTGATAGTAGATCGAATTGTTTCTTACAATTTGAGATTAAATTTATAATTTTTGAACCAATATTGACAGAGCTAGAGTCATTTTCTCATCTTGCCAGAGGGTCTTCTTTGCTTGGACAGACCATAACCAAAGAATATGTAGAGAATATGTATACTTTATATTCACTGCCATTACTATAATCATTACCAATATTGCATACATACATTTCTTCTCACATTCAAATACAAAGTAACCTAGGCCTATTTGATCAATCTTTACAGTGGTATTAATTTTTTATTTATTGTTTCAGACTGATGAAGAAAAGGCCCGCCGTTTACCAGTTGTAATGCCTATGTTTGACAGAACAACCTGCTCAATACCCAAATCTCAGATGGGATTTTTCGATTTCATTGTCAATGATATGTTTGAGGCTTGGGATGGTGAGTATTATGGAGTAATGATATAAAATTTGAAGTTATGATTCGTCCTGGATAATGAAAAAAAGTTGCTTGGGCAACTGAATCTGAGGAAGTGATTTTATATAGTACCTCCAATAATTGCATTTCCTCGCGCTACTAGGCTAATATGTTTCATTTGCATTCTGGATAAATAAATGTATCTTCAATGCTTTCTATGCATTCTTGTTCGGTCATGTTTTTGGATTTAAATCACAATCTTTTAAAAGTAGGTATAGTGAATTAAAATAATCATTTATAATCCCAACGTTGGACTTCAAAAAGTAGGCTATTCGTGATTTGATTCTTGAAAGCAAAATTCTCTGGTAATATAATCATCTGATTCCAATCCTAAGTACACTAATGATTGTTATTGATATAGCCCATGATGCTCATAATTGAAAACTAACAGAACTTACACTCATTTCCAGTTTTTGTAGACATGCCAGAGCTAATTGACAATCTGAGATCGAACTATTCATTTTGGTCGTTGATGGATTCTGAAGGCATCGCCACATTGGACCAGATTGTCACCAAATCTGATCAATTTCAAGAACAAATAAGAGATAGCTATCGAAAATCATCTTAACAAATTTAAACAATGCAATAGATAATTCTCCAACAATATTTGAAGCAAAGTTATTTCTCCCAAATAATGGAATAAAGTTTGAAAATTCTTTAGAGAATAAATACTTGAGAAGGATAATAAATTTATTTGATTTGAAGAAGAATTTTAGTGTTATTATATATCCTACAATATTATTGATAACTTCTTATTGATGGTGGAAATAGAGATCATGTTCCGTGATTTGGTTCTATAGAGAGGGATCAATATTATTATTGTTCTATCACACAGACCTGTTCTAAGTGAGGAGTACTATTCTTTTCCAAATGTTACTTCAAATTCAATTTGTAATGTTCATTTATTTGGAATAAAACAATTTAATTCAATCCAAAAATTCAATCAGCAATTCATAAATCGAGCTTCAATCACTTGAAAAGGATTGTTATCCAAAAATTCTGGAATGAAAGCGTGCTCCGCTTATTTTATATTAATTACAGTTTCATATGTTTTATAAACATTTTGGTTCATTTTCCTGATTTGTTTTATTAATGTACATAGTTTAAAATTATTGATTCACATAATTATTATAAAGGGATTTCTTATTCGTGAATGGGAAAAAACTTCACTTTTCAAGTTAAAACTAAGACAATCCATCCAAGGTAAGAAGTATATAGTGTGTTAAGAAGCTGATAATATACTATAAGTTTAGTCTGTCCAAGCTATGAAGACATTTTAGCGAGATGGGAAAACACCTCCAGCTCGGTCAATGTTAGTTCAAAAATTATAAATTTGGTTTCAAATTGTAGGACACATTCTAATCCACAATTTGAGATCAAATTGATAATTTTTGAACCAATATTGACTTACCTGAAGTCATTCTCCCCTCTTGCCAGAACGTCTTCTTTGCTTGGATAGACTATAGTAATAGTACCACAATTACTAGAATAGATTCTATTGAATAATAGTATTTTACCGTGAGTAGTACCATAGAGAAATGATGTCCTACTTGAATATTTTTTCTATGGCCTGCATTGTCTTTTATTGAAGCCTCAATCTTGCAGGGCTACGAGTATATTAATAAGTAATGTATTTTACAATAATCTGAATTCGGGTTACCCAAATTGTTTCATGGATAAGGTGTTAGACTAGAATCGACAAACATAGACAAACAGAAGCATATTAATAGAAGCATAAAATAAAACAAAACTTTCTCTCATAAGAATGAGCGGATTTTGAGTAGTAATTAATTGTAAGATCATCTCTGTTGAATTGGTCAATATTTGCATTAGCAGAATAAGTATCTTAATTTATTGTTCAGCTGTGCTCTTAGTGAGTAGTTTAGTGATTTTTTGTCATGAAATCTTTCAAATTTGTGCAATATTTTTCTAATTTTCAATATTGTTTTCTTTAGTGCATGATATTTATTTAATTCCGGCCATCAACATTCCAAATTCCAAATTTCAGTGTTATTCCTGGATTGAAAATTATGTGTTTACTCAGTGCTATTATATCATATAACCTCATTTTGGAGAATATTCACTTTATTATAAAATTTTTGGGAGAGGAATAGCACAGGCTATGCCTATTTTTCCCTCCCAATTAAAATAGTTGTATAGATGTATGAATAAAGAATAAAGGGAGAATAAAGTCATTTGTTCTATTTATATAGCAAAATTAAAGATTCGAATCAATTTTCATATTATAATGATCCATCAGTTGTTGTACTGCAATATGTAATATAAATCTTTCATCCTTGGTCGATATCAGTAGCAGAAATGTCCTTTGTTCTGTTGAGGTATATAGCTATAGGCTGTCCAAGCAAAGAAGACCCTCTAGCAAGATGAGATTACTCCAGCTCGGTCAATATTGTTTTAAAAATTATTGATTTGGTCTTAATCGTAGGAAACAATCTGATCTACAAATCAATATTTTTTGAACCAATATTGACCGAGCTGGAGTCATTTTCTTATCTTGCCAGAGGGTCTTCTTTGCTTGTACAGACTGTATTATTGGAGATTCGAATTGGTTGTTGTAATATTCCAGCAGTTGATATACATATTTTAATAACTATTATTAAAATAATTATTATCTAATAATTTTTCCAGCAACAACTATTTTTAATGATCCTCTAAAGGATAAAATATTTCTCTTTGATTTGCAGTATTCGTAGACATGCCAGAGCTTCTGTACCACCTACGTCACAACTACCAATTCTGGAAAGACATGGAGGAACGCGGACAGACCACCATGGACAAATTACCCAACATGGGCTCCAAGAGCGGTCTGCCCAACATACCAGAAAACAGCACTAGCCAACATACCAGTCAACACTGAACAATTTTTCACAATTTGTTTACAGTTTTTATATATGTTGAGACACCCTTAAGGCTTACGGGTATCCAAGGTTATTAGAGACAGGTTTTCTAATAGACTTGACGGGTATCTTCAAACCCTTATGTATAAGACCTTAATAGTGGAGACTATGGAGACTGTATAATCACACATAATAGATGATTCACGTGTCTTTTCAATGTAAATCTTATGAGACTTGGCAATAGTATGGTTGATTTCACCGAGCTGACCAATCAAAAACGAGACAGTCAATGTTTTTATTAACAAGTTACAACATATGGGCAAGGTTCAACAGGATTACTCCCAGAACTGTCCCTCTACCAATTTTTCTTTTCAAGAAATTCTTCAACAAGTCCAAATATTTAGGTTATGCCACTTTAGTTCATTTCTTGACTATGATAATTTTTTTTTTTTAGTTCATCTACACACTATGATTAAACAGTCTATAGTGGAGGCCATGTAGAGTAGGAAAATGGATCCATTTAAAAGCATTGAAATCATTTTTCAATCAGCTGTTTGAACGAGTGTGTTTCTTGTGTGCATTCTCACATTTGAATTGCTACAAATCAAAGTTGTCTCAAAACATATTACCTTTTTTTGTCGGTTTTCAGTCTGTTATGTTAATTTCTATTATGATCTAGTACACAAGACAAAAGAGGAATTCTATAAGAAAAATTCCATGATCATATTTTATGAAAATTATTATGCTTCAAGCAAGAGAGAGAAACTAAGTCAACATTTGCAACTGTACCGTACTCAATGCTATATTATATTCTGTCTAAGCAAAGGAGACATTCATATTCAGATGAATTTATTTCCCAAGTAATGTTACAGAAAATTTTTGAAATTACTGTACATACAACAAAATATAATTTTAGGAATACCTCTAAGTCTATACGTCTGAGTGTAGAGGGAAATGTAACTTACATTAGATAGATATGGGGAAGTTACTTAGCAGACATTGACAATATATGGGAAAATAACACCAGATCGGTCAATATTGGTTCAGATCGTAATGTATCATAAAATGAATTTGAGACCAAATTAATAATTTTTGAACCAATATTGACCGAGCTGGTGTAATTTTCCCATTTTGCCATAATGTCTTCTAATTTGCTTGGACAGACGATCTACATTACTTGTTCATAGTTCAATTTGTTATCATAGGGCTACTAATGTGTAATAAATTAATAATGGATCACAGTAGGCTACACTTCAAAATTGGTTTATTTAAAATTATTATGAGTTTCATAACTATTTTTTTGAAAAATAAACTTATTTTGGAAGGTGTTGTGATTCATTATTCGTTTATAGTTTTTATTTATTGAGAAGCCCTCACAATTATATGTTCCACTTATTCACCAATATGCAGACCTAACGCTATATATCATGGCGGTTGGCAAGTGAATGTTATTGACTTTTATTGTAGCTTATAAACTCAATAAGATCACCAAGTAACCACCCTCGATGAGTGACCAATAGGCTACACCCTCCAATAAACGATTGGAAGATCAGCCATGTTCTACTAATATAGGACTAGTAGATATAAAATTGATTAACAAAATTCCAACCTGACAGAATAAACACCCAAAGCAAGTGCAATAAAATGTTGTAAAATATGATTTAAAATACAGGTACCTACAGGAGTGTTTATTGTGAATCTGTGTTTATGCATTTTTATGTAACTCTGTGTTTGTGAATTTTTTTTATTCTTAGTTATCAAGTTTTATCAAATTTGAATGTATGAAAATTAATTTTATCGATGATTAGCTCTGTCAGGACAGTCTTTGTGATCATATTATCGACCCAGCTCAGTTATAACCTCTACTCCAATAACCGATTTATAATTTGCTTTTTAGTTGGAAAGTTGGAAGCTACACGTTATATTCTACAAAGCTGAAATACGAGATATAGCAGATACTAGATTTAATTTCGAGGGTGAAAAATTGATATTCATTTATCATTATTATTATTATTATTCATGCTCAGCTCTGTCAGCACAGTCTGCGAGCGGTCAGAGATGAAGAGCATGTCGGATCTAGAGTGGACTTAGCTAAACGCAAACCAATACGTTTTCAAATTGAGTTATAAGTTAAGCATAAATATAAATAATTATACATTCGCTATCCGCAAAATTACATTAAATTTGTTGTGGGCTACTTAAAGATTGATTTGAAAATCTGCAAGTTTTCGAATGTAAGTTACTGGATTTCAACTCTGTTGTGAATACAGTATTTTAAAATTCTGAATTAAGCTGTGAGTTCACGGTTCAATAAGATACATCTACACACAATATACACATATATAGCCTACACACAATGCCACACATGTATCAATGATGGAATAAATGGGAACAGACTTTATACTTTCTATTAATTATACAAATCCTTTTAATTTGATACAATATCAATAGGGGAGAGTGGGCCACAGTGAAACATCTAAATTATTTTTTATTTCGCTCATCTGTCAACTGCTGCACTCTGTGAGTGAACTCTGGAACTATTTTTCTATCCATAGTGCAAAAAGCTGACTCCATGTAAGAAAGAGATATTATTCATGTCTTGATTTTGACACCTTGAAATTACTTTTCCTGATCATTTTATTCACATTTTTAACTTCTATTTGCAGTTATAAGAGTTTATTGTTGCATACTAGCTAAAAGAACAATTCTTTCTAAAAATTTTAGACTAGTTGCTAGTTGGCATAACTTATCTATAGGAATTCTGAGGTCGAATTAGGATTATTTTTCTGATCGAACTGACATGGGCCACAATGGAACACTTCATGCTACGGATAGGGACTCACTGGAAAACTGTTTCACTGTGGCCCAACATCGAGTGTTTCGTTGTAACAAAAAATATGACCTTAATGTTTTTAACCCTTTCTAGTTTCGAACAAAATTATGGGGTTTCCCATTGAATGATCCTTTTTGGAAATTTATCACAGGTCATGCACCCATAAGCCACATTTTAATTGGTTGTTCAACTGTGGCCCGCATCATGTTCCAGTGTGGCCCTATATTGGGCCACAGTGAAACATGATGCAGAGCTTTGTAAAACAATTCATAAAAAGTAGTTAAAATTTTATTATCAGATTAAAAATATATACAGTGTATGCGGAAAATGTTTATCTACAAGTACCTTATTATCTTCAGAAGGTGTTGAGCAAACATAAAATTAGAAAAATTGATTTGTAATTTTTGTTCCACTGTGGCCCACTCTCCCCTCTGCTATTTATTTATCTATTGGGAAAACACACATCGGTTGAAAGAACAGGCATAGCCCTTGGTATTTCAAAACACAATTTTCATTAAAATAAAGTCCAAAATTTGAGGTTACAAGTCCAAATTTCTTCTTCAGCCGAAGTTTTCTCACTCAAAGAAATGATCTGAAAGCGATATGTGTACGATATATCATCTTTTGGGTGTTTTTGAAAATAAATGAAACTGTGGTCCCATATCGGAGTTTAACTCTGTGAGCAAAGCTCTACTGTAACGGTAGGTTCATCTTTTTTAAGGCTTCAATTGAATCAAAACTGCAATGTTTTTGAAAATTTCTCAAATCTGGTTGTATAATCATGCAGTGTAAACCCGAGCAAAGCTGTGGAATATTTTCAAACTAACTGAGTAAAGCTCTGCTTATGCATTCCAAATTTCATACCGTATCTAGCTCCATGCTTTTTTGATCCCTTTTATACAGTGTCGCATATTATCTAAAAAACATTATTTCTACAGTATTTACTTATATTAAATGTATACGAGTATGACTCTTATTGGTGGAGAGACCCTTGGGCCGGGCGTATGCTGGGACGCACGTGACGCAGCCCACGCTAACTAGCCAATCACAGCTCTTTTCTTCTCATTAATAAGAGTAGCTGTGATTGGCTACTTCGCGTGGGCTGCTTCACGTGTGTCCCAGCATACGCCAGACCTTACGGATAGGTTCCACCTCGCCAATATGTATAAACTTGAATCCGGGATCAATATTTTTCATGTGGTGCATACTCTGGAACTTTTTGTGACAAACTTTTTATGTGTATTTTGTAACTTTTAAGTCCCCTTTCTTATATATGGAATACGTTCAGAGTGTCCCATATAACGTTTCAATCTCAGCCAAAAGTAGAATAATAAGAATAGTTTATGTTGTAAATATACAGTGTATATAGATATAGAGGCCTATATAATATCTTAGTCATAACCCTAATGATTTTTTGTTTCTATCTGTACTTATATAGTGCATTCACAATATCAATATAAGAGCTGATCGAAAGTTATATAATTTGAAGTAAGAGCTTGCGCAAGCTGAGAAGACACGCCGTTACAATAAACTTTTCATTGTAATGTGTGTCTTCTTAGCTTGCGCAAATTATAACTATAGTCTGTCCAAGCAAAGAAAGCTCTCTGGCAAGATGAGGAAATGACTCCAGCTCGGTCAGTATTGGTTGAAAAATTATTGATCTGGTCTTTAATTATAGGGAACATTCTGATCTACAATTTGAGACCAAAACAATAATTTTTGAACCAATATTGACCGAGCTGAAGTTATTTTCTCATCTTGCCAGAGGGTCTTCTTTGCTTGGACAGACTACAACTCAACTGTCAACCAGCTCATATTGTGAATGCACTATATATAGGTAGAATTATAATTGTATAGAATGCAAGAAATAGTTATTAAGAGTGAACCCTTCACAGAATTAAAATCGTAACTGTTTGTTGGATAAGCTGGTTCCTATTTGGTTCTGAATATAAAATTCCCTCGACGTTTTGCAAAGTAAATGCCACAACAATATTCAAGTCCTATATATTTTAAACACTATGTTTGAATATACTTTCTGTACATAAATCGATCCTGACTGAACTGTTCACTGTTATTCACGAAAATTAAATATATTAATGTAATATATAATAAATATTGTAACCACTTTTTGTAACCGAATGTGTACTTATAATAACTGACATAACTTATCCTTCCTTTGACTATCGCCTACCTACTTTTGATGAATATTTGTATAATTATTATAGTTGTGTATTACATAAATGTATAAACTTGACGTAAATGTGGAGCTGTGTGCAAAGTGTCTTCAAATGTTGATGTAAAAAAATTGATGTTTTAAATTTTTATCTTGTATTTCTTTTATATCAATCCCATTGCCATTTTTAGTAATGTTTCACGAGATTTATATCTTTCAAATGAAGATTGAAAAAACTCTCACGTAGGTTTGTGCCTGAATAGAATAAATAATATTATTATTATTATTATTATTATTATAATAGAATGAATAATATAAATATTTCCATTACCGGGAAAAGGCGGTCACATATTACATAGATTTTTTAATTCAATTGCAAGACTTAAAAGTTGAAACTTTCAGTTGGAGCCTGAAATAATAATAGAAGAAATTCAAATTCATCCCATGCAGTGGAAATATTTAGGCTATCAATCCTGAAAGATTATTTTATCAAAGAGGAAATGAAAAAAAAAACAATCTGAAAGTCTGTAGTGGTAGAACAAAAAACTTCTATTTTAAAATAGAAAGCTGATTGTCTTTATTTTGGCAATAAAACATTATTATTATTATTCAAACTTACTCAGAGCCAATCTGCAAACCTGAAGAGTATAGATTGTCCAAGCAACGAAGACATCGTTTAATGATGTAAAAACTACTCCAGCTCGGTCAATATTGGTTCAAGAATTATAAATTTGTTCTCAAATTCTAGGAAATATTCTGATCTAAAATTTGAGGCCAAATTTAAAAATTTTGAACAAATATTAGACGAGCTGGAGTAATTTTCCCATCTCGTCAGAATGTCTTCTTTGCTTAGACAGATTTTATTTTGTGATGAATTCTAAAAACTTGAAATGTAGTTGGTTAGAGTGATATTCTTTTAATTGCCTAATTTGAAGTTCAATTATAACAATAATTATTCTAATAATAACGTGTACGAGTTCACTTGATTTTATATGTATTGTTACTATTCTATTGATTTTATACCTACTTAATTTCACCAATATTGATTTAATTTTGTGATGAATTCTAGAAACTTATAATAATATATGTTACAGTGGATCTTTTCTCAATAATATAGCCCACGTATTCAGTTAATCTTCTAAAAGCTTGTCTGAGTGTACCCAAAAGCTTTATTACGAGACAAAAATTTGTTTAAAATGATTATTTTAATTTTACTATGAAATATGAAGTTTGCACAGCTAGCTAGCTCAATAAATACGGTAATAATTCAGCGTCGTTACGTTTTTTGATCAATAGACAATACAAGATTGTGCAAAATACAATTGTACAAAAACAATAATGTTTAGTGCAACAATTACCGTACAGGGCTGGATTTTTCAATCATATTTTTAGTCATAAACATAGTGTTGATAACATTGAAAGAAATACAAGACAATGATAATAACAGTAGGTAGTCTACTGTAACATGGAAAGGCAATAACTTTTTTGTTTAAAAGTAAAAAATAACTTTTTTTTTTGTATGTATAATCATGTTTATCATTCATTCATTAATTTATTGAAATATATGTTTTGACTATATTATAATATGTTGATCCAATTCATATAGATTTGATTGTAAATCATTATAAAACAGTGTAGGTAAGTTACACATTTTCAATAAGAGATGAACAACGTTGCACCTTGTTGAACTCAAATTAAGCAACTTATTGAAGTGAAACAAATAAAAACTCCCAAATCACTTGACACCGTTATTAGCCTCTTATGTTTGAAACAGTAAATAATTGTTTCTACTTTGTTACTACTCTAATTACACGCATATAGGCAAGGAACACTCAACTAAAGGCCACTTGATCTAACTTCCGACTTGGGATGCATTCATTGAGTTCCCTATCTAATAGCCAACGTTTTGATGAAACTTCCAACATGGATTATACTGAGTTTCTTATCTAATACGTAGTGTAACCCTGGCCGGAAGTTATATTGAGTAGAGTAAAGTCTCGTTAAAGCGCATATGAGGCGGGACATCGAAAAGTAATTTATTTTCGTCTGTGTTAGCCTATCGGCTTGGTTCTAAGCCAATATTGAAGGCAAGTAGTGCGCTTAAAGATCATCACAAAATGACTTTTTGCTGTTTGTTTCGACTTGTGCGTGGGGTCACTCCAAAATCAAGGAATAAGGTCAGATATATTGCCAAAAGTACGCTATTATTCCTAATAGTATTATTTAATAGTATTCCTAATAGAATGGTACCGTAGTGAATTTTCAATAATATTTATTTTGCATCTGTCTGAGTTCTAGTCTACAACATTAGATTATTAAAGTTTTTTATATATTATGGTTTTTGCATTCAAAAATGGCTATTATAATAGTCGAAACATGTGATGCTTTAGTAAAGAATATAATTGAAAATGGTACTGTGATATTATTTAAAATAAAAAATCAGTGATAAAATAAATAAATAAATAAATTTATTTCCATCATAAATAACAAGAATAACAGTAATTTTCAAAACACTGGAAATTAAATGACCACTTTAGCAAGTTATGTGGTCATTGTTAGTATTGAGTTCAATTATTGTATACGGTATCTATTAAATAGCCTAAATTGTTAATAAAATATGTTACGTTTTCTTTTTTTTGTTTTGAGATAAAAGTAGCCCTGAGATAAAGGAAACATTAGTTATTATTGTTTACTCGCTTTTACCAAGTTTATTAGGCTACTCTTATTTTAACAAGTTTACAAGCTTATTTTCAAAACTTTATATTAGTTCAATTCCAGTAGTATACGGTGTTCTATCTATAGAATTTAATAAAACTCTAATCACAGTCACAGTAACTTACTAATTAAATATATTGATATATTTTAGAGAATAATTTAATGGAAATACAATACAAATCTGAATAATTTACGTGAAGAATATGCATTACAATAAGATACCGTACGGTATACTCTGGCCAAGCAAAAAAGAGCCTCTGGCAAGATGAGAAAATGACTCTAGCTCGGGCAATATTTGTTCAAAAATTATTGATTTGGTCCCAATTTTAGGAAACATTTCGATCTACAATTTGAGACCAAATCAATAATTTTTGAACAAATATTGACCGAGCTAGAGTCATTTTCTCATCTTGCCAGAGGCTCTTCTTTGCTTGGTCAGACTATACCTAGTTCTATCAAATTAATTTAAATAAGTCTGTTCAAGCAAAGAAGACATTCTGGCAAGATGGGAAAATTACCCCAGCTCGGTCAATATTGATTCAATAATGATAAATTCGGTCTCAAATTGAAGGAAACATTCTTATCTACGATTCGAGACCAAATCTACAATTGATCCATAATATCTCATAGCAAATTCATTCAAAACATTTCCAAATTAGCTTTTCCAATAAGGATCTACATTCTACAATCGAAAATCACAAATTATTATCGTAATTCTTCCCAAGAATTAGGATCTTAGAATAGATCTAAGAATACATTTTAGAATTCTTAGATTCTTAGATCTAAGAATAAGGATCTACATTCTTCAATCGAAAATTACAAATTATTATCGAAATTCTTCCTAAGTTATCTATATGAGAGGAATATTCTTCATTTCTTGATTAGAATCTTGCTGAGTACCATACAAAAGTGCATATTCGGAAATTAAACTTCAATTACTTTTGAAAAAAGGTATTTGATTTTTTATTTTATTCATCAAAAGTGCATATCCTTTACATATATAGCGTTGAGTGAATAAGTTGGAGCCGCTATTCAAATAATATACAATCAATCAAATGACATGGTTTTGTACTATTTTGTTCTATGTATTGCCTATATGGTTGATTGAATTGTATATATTGCCTATTTATAATGAATTTTATTTGTAAAATGACAATGCCTATTGTGAACTTTGTTTTATTTTATGGCAAATAAAAATCTTGAATCTTGAATCATCCAGTTCCTCTCCTACTAGCAAAAACTAATCGAATACGGTACCGTAACTATACTATAGTCTTATCTGCGGTAGCGGTACTAGTCATTCATATGCTATTAAAAAATACAGATAAGAGATAACTGCTATTTCGATCTCTCATCTGCCCGAAATCAGACAGTTATGGAACAACCTATTTGTAATAGCAGAGACAATGTATTATTAATACATAATACACAATGTATTATTAATACATAATACACAATGTATTAATAATACATTGTCTCTGGTAATAGCCTTGGTTCTTTCCAAACTAAGCTACTTTACCACACATGGGGAGTTAATAGTCTGTCCAAGCAAAGAAAACCTTCTGGCAAGATGAAGAAATGACTCCAGCTCGGTCAATATTGCTTCAAAAATTATTGATTTGGTCTCAATCGTAGGAAACATTCTGATCTACAATTTGAGACCAAATCAATATTTTTTGAACAATATCGACCGAGCAGGAGTCATTTTCTCATCTTGCCAGAGGGCCTTCTTCGCTTGGACAGACTATGAACTCCAATTAACTACAGACAGTAAAGAGGAAGTAAGTACATAATTATATTAATTCTCTCTATTTATTCACTGTTACACGCTAAGAATATTTAATTAATTCAAGCTTCCTTGCAATCCAATAGCTTATTAATATTGTAGCATATGAAACGGCAGTGATTGCCATGGAATTAAATTTAGATAGATTTATGCGAATATGTCACATTTAATTTGAGTGAGAAATAATAAATTGATATTCCATTCTCATTGAGAGAAAAATACTCCCAAATGAAAGATCCATTTAGGAGATATTAGAACGATCAGAACGTATATATGCATCTATGCATGTCTATGTATGTCCATGAATTCTCTCTATGTATTCTATGACGTCTGTTTGTATTGACTTTTAATGACATTCATGAACATCTATTGATATCACTGAAGAATTTACTGCAATTTATTGCAGTTCATTGACTGCATCTGTACCGTGATGTCCATTTGTTTGCATTGACGTCTAATGATATCCATGAACATCTATCGATATCACTAGACATTCAATGATATCAATATAGAGGTTTTCTATTGATTTCTATTGATCTGTTCCACTAACCCTAGGATACCCATCCATGTTGTCTTTCATTTGATAATCCCATATCCTAAAAATATAAAAATTATAGGAGTTTGAAAATATGTTTTTTCAGAAGTACTTCACTTGCCATGATCTTACTAGAAGTAACAACTATGCAACTGAAGCAAGCTTTGAGACAAAGGTAAGAAATTTTGAATAATAGATTCACACTTAGTACCTACACTAGAATACTTAGGTACTTTATGTTTATTTATGAGTAAACTCAATTATTGTGAAGTAATAGAATTACAGCAATCATATTTTCACAAGTAGCTATAAATATTTTCACTATTTTTTATTCAGACTTGTTTCTATTATATGTGAGGAGTATCTTACTTTGAAGTGAAGAAATTATAATTGATTTTTTCATTCAACATTACCATGCAAACTATAAGCTGCATAAACTAAACAAAAGGAAGGGCTAACGAAGTTATGCTCCTTCATCGATACACCTTTAAAAATCACCTTACATTTTATCCATTTACACCTTTTTACTAAGTCATCATTTTTTATATGAATATAGTATATATCTTATTTTATTTCTTACATATTTATAGTTGATTTTGAAGCCGTTATGTTATTATCAGATATAAATCCTATTTTATTAGGTATAAGTTATAGTTACTTAATACTGATCATCGTTGATTTTGAAACCGTATAATTAAGGGCCGGTTTCTCCAAAAAAGTTCATCTGAATTTTGGATCAAACCATCAGCTGGCTGAATTGAAACACAAGTTATTAAGAGTGGCCATACACTGACAACTGATAGTTTAAACTAAAATTTCAGTTAAACATATTTGGAGAAACCGGCCCTAAGCTGCATAAACTGGAAGAAGGCTTCTCGACATCAGTGCTCATTCATCTTAAAAACAAGACTATTCTATAATAATAGATTCATGATAGCCTTCTGATCATTGACTCATTATCGTTGATTTTGAAGGCGTTATGTTTTTCATTCAATGTAATGTTTTTTATTGTTGATTTTGAAGCCATACAAGCTGCATAGACTGGAAGAGGGTCCGTCAACATCGGTGACAGTCACGCAGGAAGAGGCGATGAAAATGCTGCGTCAGCTGTTGTTGATACGTCGCCTCGAAACGTCGGCTGGCAATCTGTACAAGGAAAAGGTGGTGCGCGGATTCTGTCATCTCTCGTCCGGACAAGTGAGTAGACTCTTTAGAACTACTTATTAAAAAAATTAATTTATTTCCTTAAAAAAATTATATATAGGCCTAATAATAATAATTAGTTCGATTATTCAATGGAATCTATTTAAAATCTACTCGCGTCCAAGATCTGAAACCCTGGCGGCTAAAAGGGGTGACAAAAACACTAAACAGATCAGTAATTTCAGTGTGAACAAATCATTATAAAGAGAACAGTCGTCAACACTCGTACACAAACGCACACTCACAACTGCATTCCTTGCAGGGTTTCAGAGCTGGGCCGCGAGTCCGCAACCAATGATGAAATAAACGAAGGTAGGTACGGTACCTAAGTTAT
This sequence comes from Sogatella furcifera, assembly GCA_017141385.1. Taxonomy (NCBI): domain Eukaryota; kingdom Metazoa; phylum Arthropoda; class Insecta; order Hemiptera; family Delphacidae; genus Sogatella; species Sogatella furcifera. The sequence goes on along the minus strand of CM029546.1, from coordinate 454,472 downwards.
ACAGGGTGTTTCAGGAGGAATGTGCACATTCAGGCTGATTCCTTACACCAGGTAGACAAAAGTTCCATGGGACCAAACCCCGAAAATGCTTTGTTACCGAGGTAACAATGGCGGAAAATTGAGATTTTACAAAATATATTAATTTTTCTAATTTTTTATAGGCTTTAGTGAGGTTCTAAAATAATCAATTCATAATTATGTAAAATTAGATGAGGAATTCAATGGAACCAGTTTCAAGTTTGTAACTTCAACGGTTATTGAGATAATTGGAAAATATGCTAAAAAACGCCATTTTTCAACAATAAGGGTTATAACTGGATAAGGAATCATAAAATTGTATTTTTTATTAATGGAAGTTGAAGAGAGTCGGATTCTAAAGGAAAACTTAAATGGCGGCGATTGTGTAAATCTTACCCAAATGTCAGAAATTGCGATCAAAAATCGCAAAATCGCTACTAAACACAGATTCATCACTTGTGCTGTGTTTTGTCAATTTTGCGATTTTTGATCGCCATTTATGAGATTTGGGTGAGATTTCCACAATCGCCGCCATTTAAATTTTCCTTCGGGATCCGACTCTTCAACTTCCATTAATAAAAAATACAATTTTATGATTCCTTATCCAATTATAACCCTTATTGTTGAAAAATTGCGTTTTTAACATATTTTTCCAATTATCTCAATAAACGTTGAAGTTACAAACTTGGAACTGGTTTCATTGAATTCCTCAGCTAATTTTACATAGGAATTGATTATTTTAGAACCTCACTAAAGCCTCTAAAAATTAGACAAATTAATATTTTTTTGAAAAATCTCAATTTTCCGCCATTGTTATCTCAGTAACAAAACGTTTTTGGGGGTTGGTCCCATGGAACTTTTTGTCTACTTGGTGTAAGGAATCAGCCTGAGAAGTATTGCGCATTCCTCCTGAAACACTCTGTATATTGTAGGCCAGTGGTCACCAATTAAGTTTTATGAAGATTGTTTCAAAGTCTTGGCGAGCTTCCGCGGTCCATTCAGGGGAAACCAATAGGGGGCGGGGGTACTCTCCAAATTTTTTGAAAAATTGATAGTTTTACTACATTATTAAATAATGTAGTAAAACTATCAATTTTTCAAAAATCATAGGTAATAAATTTTATTATCTATAATTATTCAAATATTTCGTGTAGTAAAGGTATTAAATTTTATTACCTATAATTATTCAAATATTTCGTGTAGTTATTACTCTGTATGTATTTAGATTTTAATTCACTTCAAATATATTGAAGTTTGATATCATGCTATTGATATATTAAAATTAAAATAAAGTCCATTATTTCAATCGGATTTGGCAATAAAAATTACTCTATTGTTTATTCTATTTATATAAAGAACTTTCACCTATTGAATTGTCAAAACTATTCTCGAATTTAGTCCTTGACTATATCTCCTTAGCTATTGAAATACCAAGATAACTTGAAACGCTTAACTAGGTATAATTGGAATATAATTATAATTTAGAATAATTGGATGAAATAACAACAATATTAAATAAATAGCCAAATTTATATTGAGAGTTGTATGATAAGAAGTATTTATTTCATTGTTGTAGTTGTTTTTTAATAATTCAATTCTCTTCAGACTTTAGAGGTTTTCTTATGGATTTTTGTTTTATATAGGATGTATTTTAAGTTTTTTCGTTGAGATCGGTAGGACATCGCGGTCCGCACAAAACTAGCTCCGGACCGGATCCGGATCCGGACCGAGGTCCGCCATTTGGTGACCACTGTTGTAGTCTATCCTATTATTCTATCCCTTTGAAGTTGAAAAAGACCCTCTGGCAAGATGAGAAAATTACTCCAGCTCGGTCAATATTAGTTCAAAAAATATTAAATTGGTCTCAAATTGTAGATCAGAATGTTTCCCACGATTGATACCAAATCAATAATCATTTTTAAAACAATACTGACCAAGCTGGAGTCATTCTATCATCATGCCAGAGGGTCATCTTTGCTTGGGCAGACTATAATAAATTTGAGACTTTCGGACAGTTTGAAAATGATATTATAAGGTAATAATTGATTATTAATTATATATGTTTTTACCCAGGAACAATGCCCAAGAATATTTTTATGTAGAGAGTTCTGAAACACTCTGAAGGCTATATTATTATAGTAGGGAATCTTTTTCATACCCGTTGTTGTTGGTGTTGTTGTTGTTCTTCTTCTTCTTCTACTTCTTCTTCTTCTACTTCTTCTTCTTCTTCTTCTTCTTCTTCTTCTTCTTTTTTTTTTAAAAATTATTACATATTAAAAAGTATTAAATTTAATTGAAAAGTGTCGTATGTTATGGTGTTATGATTTGATTTTCTATTTGTCAGGAAGCAATAGCAGTCGGCATTCGCTCCCAGATGCGGGAACAGGACTCGATAATTTCGGGCTACCGTTCCCATGGCTGGGCCTATCTGATGGGCGTGCCCCCCTCCAACGTCCTGTCCGAGTTGACGGGGCGCAGATCGGGCTGTTCGAGGGGCAAGGGGGGGAGCATGCACATGTACGCAAAGAATTTCTATGGAGGAAACGGTATTGTGGGAGCTCAGGTAAGTTTAGTTGGTAATTTATTCAAAAATGTTTAATTTATATGATTAATCTAATTTGAATGTTCAGCAACAAATTTAGCATTCCAGAAGATTTTATAATATATTTTTTTAAATTTATATTTTACAAAGAATAGATTACATTGGAGTACTTATTGTAGCTCGGCTATAGTGCGGCCAAGCAAAGAAGACCCTCTGGCAAAATGAGAAAATGACTCCAGCTCGGTCAATATTGGTTCGAAAATTATTGATTTGGTCTCAATCGTAGGAAACATTCTGATCTAAAATTTGAGACCAAATCAATATTTTTTGAAACAATATTGACCGTGCTGGAGTCATTTCCTCATCTTACCAGAGGGTCTTCTTTGCTTGGACAGACTATACTAATTAATTCATTGATTAGGCCTATTGCAATAGCAATAGATACGGGCATTCCACCTGTTTCGTGGGTACGAGCCGCCAGTGGTATTTCATTAGAATATTGAGTTCTCTATAATTTCACCATATTATATCCAATTCAAATTTTCATCTTCTCCAGGTTCCGCTGGGTACAGGCGTAGCGCTAGCTTCGAAATACCTGGGCAAGGAAGGGGTGTGCTTCTCCCTGTACGGGGACGGAGCTTCGAATCAAGGCCAGGTTTACGAGGCATTCAACATGGCCAAACTGTGGGACATCCCTTGCATATATGTATGCGAAAACAATGGATACGGCATGGGAACCAGTGCTGAGAGATCTTCGGCCAGCACAAATTACTACACTAGGGGAGACTATGTACCTGGCATTTGGGTGAGAAATAATACTTTTGATAGCCTTGAATAACAAGTTTGATTAACATAAGTTATATATAAAAATTGCATGAGAATTTTATTGTCCTACCTGTGAGAAGGGTTTGCTCCAATACTAATTAGAAGAATCACATTAGGTAATAAATAGGCTAGGCAGTGAATAAAAAATATAAACTTTTTAACATAAGCTCTCAAACTTTAAAACTCAGGACTATTTAAAATAATTGATAAATAAAATGAGAATCAAATACCCTTTTAAAAGTGAATAATTAATTTTAAAGTTTTTTAAAAGGATATTTGATTCTCATTTTATTTATCAGAATTTGCTCTTTATATTCACTGCGGTATAGGTATCTGTCCAAGCAAAGAAGACATTCTGGCAAGATAGGAAAATGACTTAAATCGGTCAATATTGTTTCAAAAATGATAAATTGGGTCTCAAATTGTAGGAAACATCCTAGTCTACAATTTGAGATAAAAATTTTGATTTTTTTGAAACAATATTGACCGAGTTGGAGTCATTTTCTCATCTTTTGCCACCTTTTATTCTTTGCTTGGACAGGTTATACTCATGGATAGTAAGCACCTCTATATTTACAATAGGGGGTCGAGGGGAAGCCAGTATTAGGCTACATTAGGGAATACTATATCCTTTTGGGATTTGATACGATTGATACTTTTGTCAGTCAAAAATATTAGAGATGTAAATTTCTTTCCTACCTATGTTAAGGCGGGGCTAGTCGGCTGGCAACGATTTTCTTATCAAAATAATCACTTCAGAGGTAATAGACCATACTATAGTCTCTATAGGTAGTCTATATCACTGTAACTTATATTATATAGTCTATAGGAATGTAGACTATATTATAGTCCATCCGAGCAAGGAAGACATTCTGGCAAGATGGGAAAATTACTCCAGCTCGGTTAATATATTGGTTCAAAAATTGAACAAATTCATTTATCTATTTATTTATTCAACAATACATGCCATGGGTATAGCTTTGAAAACCACATGAACAATTGCCATACATATATATATATATATATATATAGTTATATAGGGGTGGCGACATAAGAACTGGAATCTATAGCTATGAAAGGGAAATGGCACTGACTGACTGACTGACTGATTCATTCATCACCAGAACTAAAAATCCACTGAACCAAATGCATTCAAATTTGGCAGGCATGTTCAGTTGGACGTTTAGACGCGCGCTAAGAAAGGATTTTTGAAACTTTATAAGGATACGCCAAATATTTGAGTTTTTCTATAGTTTTTTCGGCGTATTCTTATTTTTTCGAGAACCAATCAGTAGAAAAAGTTGATATTTGGTAGGCAGGTTCAGATAAGGTCTAGAAATGTTGGGTTAAGATATTTCCAAAATCCGTTCAATCACTTTTCAAAATTGTAAATGTATTGCGGGTTGTATATCTTCCGCCCTGATACGACCAATCCTTACTGCTGTAGATTCAATGGCTCAATGAGATTTTATAGATAAAATAATTTGGAAAATATTGAATCAAATTTCAATCTATGTACAATATACTTCCCAAATGTTACGCTCAATATTCGCGTTTTACTATTTTTCGGACAGAGGTTTTGCAGGCGAGCGAAGCGAGCCTGTTTGACTCACTAATACTGCCGATACTGTCGGGGGTCCAGGGGCGGAGCCCCCTGGCTAGACGGAGAAGGTGAAGGGGTTGCCAGCTAGTGATAATAATAATCGAATTTGTAAGAATAATATTATTCAATATTTTCATTGCAAGGTCTTCTTTTGAAAGTTTGTTGATTTTGTTTAACTTGAGGATTACCATTGACCATCTATATAGGAGTGAAGAGGGTGAATAAAAAATAGTTAACAATATTATCATCATTAGCTTGATAATCAACCTAATCAAATCAAAATCTCTCAATCAAATCAATAAACAGTACATGAAAAGAATCCATTTATTCAAGACGTTTATCCATTATCCATCTATTTTTCACATAGGTAGACGGCATGGACGTACTGGCAGTCAAAGAGGCGGCTCGTTACGCCATAGACTACGCGCTGAGGAAAGGTCCGTTGGTCCTGGAAATGTTCACCTATCGCCACAGCGGACACTCAATGTCCGATCCGGGTACCAGCTATCGGACAAGGGACGAGGTCCAGGTGGTCCGGCAGACACGCGACCCTATCACCATGTTCAAGGAGAAGGTCATCAGCCAGGGGTTGGCTACTCAACAGGAGGTCAAGGTACACAAAAAGATTAGAAACCTCATTATATAGTATGGTCGAACAAAGAAGACATTCTGGCTAGATGGAAAATTGACTCTAACCTGTCAATATATCGGTTGAAAAATTGTAAATTTGTTTTCAAATTGTAATCAACAATTTGATACGGAACCAAATTCATAATTTTTAAACTGACCGAGCTGGAGTCATTTTTCCATCTTGCCAGGATGTCTTCTTTTGCTCGACCAGACTATACCAAGGACAGTACCGGATTTAAGGGTAGACCAACTAGGCTGGCGCCTAGGGCCCGCATCACAAAAATATTGAAAAGGAAAAATATTTTTTAGAACTTGGCAACTTGCATTCGAGCAAACTGATATCAATAAATAGCCAAACTGTGTTATATAATCTGTATTTGTTGAATGCAATGTATCTGTTTAATAATGATACAAGTTGAAGCTACTTAAACCCTCTTAAACAGAATCACTGTCTTTGGTGATAGAATTGCGATTTGCTGTTCACCTGCCTGGTTAAAGAATTGAATTCAGATGAATTTTATTTCTTTAAGCTCACATGCGGATTTAAGCTTACAATTATTTACAACCACTTATTATACAGCATACCGTACTTAATAAATGAGAAATTAATACAGTTAGTTTACAAATGAAAATAATAATAAGGCTTAAAGAAATATAGTTTCACAGTATTGTTTTGGAAAATTTTCTCCCTAGCGGGAGAAATACTTCTTCAGTTCACCATCATTGATAGCTATTCTTGTTTATGACCGTGGCAGGGAGTATGAAATTGTAGATATATTGCTAAGCTGTTCTGATAGTGAATAATAAATTATTGTAATAAGTTATATGCTTTGGCAGTTCGCACTACCACACTACCATACCAAAATTGGCAGTTTGGCACTTATTTATTTAATGAAAGTTGAATTCAACTTTGAATGAATAAAATGAAAACTTAAAAACTTCAGCATGAAAAATCGAAACAGTTCTATCGGGATTAATTATTTTGCAAAGTAAACAAGTGAAGATTTGCTAGTAAAGACTGTAGCATTGAAAGAATAAATTGTATAATTTTAAATTTCTTCCCAATCTCATAATGAATAAGTTTTAAATAACTCATGATTCTTTCTTGAATTTGTAATTGTCTTTTTTATGAATAATGAATTTTTATTCTCATCGTGAAATATTACATATTTTCGATTTCAAAAACTAGAAAATTAACTGGCCACTATATCCAGTAAATGTGGCCAGTGTTCAACAAAAGTTACAAAAAATCAGGATACAAATTGTGAGTCTAGTCTATACAATTTACAAAGATAGAAAACTGCAGCGCATCGTAATAAAATTATACAAAATAAAAGACAAATTTCCAATCACTCATGGTAAAAGTCGTTATTGAATTGATCTTATATAGGATAGGCTATCATTATCAATATTTTATGCTTAAAAATAGAGATTTTCTCATTTAGTAGACCATAGAAAGGCCTTCTTTAACGCAATTTGAAAGTAAATTTTCACACATATTTCTATGGGGGAGGGCCCCCGGACCCCTGCTTACCTGAGAGGGCACACCCCAGTTCTTCCCATCGGGGCCTGCACCACAAACTGAGCCTAGGGGCCCACAGATCCTAAATCCTGCCCTGACCAAGGATATAATATGGAGATGGCAATTCAATTTTATTCGCCATGAATAATAACAGTACGACCGTACCTATATGCAATTCAATTACCTACCTACTAAATTGTTTATTTGCAGAAACCCTTGAGGACGTCAAGGGTGCATTACGGTACACAAATCAAAACTACAAAATCAAGGTAGAATATTGAACATAAAAACAACATATTCTCATAATAACTATAATTACAAAATAACAATCAATAACAAAGTCTCAATACAATAATAATATTATATGTAACTTAAGCTATGGATTGATCTTTGGATAAACTGTGCTGCTGATAGTGCTGATTGACCGTTATAAATCACTGTAGCCTATTTATTATATCGACATAAAAATTTGATGCAAACATTTAATGATATAATATCCATATTTTACATGAAAATAGTACTGGCAATTGGTCTCTCGGTGATGGTGATCTATCGGTGAACGTGATGTCAAGTCACGAACACTCTTGGATGGGTAACCAGCAGTTGTGTACAAAGTTGTCAGTAGTTGGCAAAGTGTACTTTGGCCAAGTACACAATGGCGAGGTGGAACTACCCGTAGGGATCTCCCCACCATTAAAATCATAAGAATGTGAAAATAATTATTATCTTGGAATGTTACATTTTATTTACTCAATCATTTTGATGATAACATATTTCAATCATCACTTCTGAATAAACAATCAAGTAAAAAAATGGATTCATTGTGATTGTGATTCATATATTGGCAAATATTTCATGAAAACTTTCTTGGAATGTACGGTATTTCACTCTGAATAGACAGAACTGTAAAGATACTGAGGTTAGGAAGAAAAAAGTCTATAATTGTCTATATAAGTAACTAGAAATAAATGATGGGAAAATCGCAATATTTATTTTTATTACAAGAACAATAAGAAAGACTACAGGCATTGAAGACTTATGAGCAAATTAATCAATATACAATACATGAGTGAAAAATTATAATCTTATTCGTAAAATTCAAATTTATATAATCTATTTTACAAGATAATCTAGTTACAAGAACAATAAGAAAGACTAGGCATTGAACACTTATGTGCAAATTAATCAATATACAATACATGAGTGAAAAATTATAATCTTATTTGTAAAATTCAAATTTATATAATCTAGTTTTGGATAACAAATTATGTTTCTTCTAGGATCTTGAGAATGAAGTGAAGAGAATAATCGACGAGGCAACCAAGAAAGCTAGGGCGGACACAGAGATTCCAATAGAAGAGCTAGCAGCTGATGTCTATGCAGAACCACTGGAACAGGATATCAGAAATGTGCTTCCTTGGAACCCACTGAAACATAAAACTGTTGTGAAGCTATGAGGTTCAACTTTGATGACTCTGAACATGTAATAGTGAACATTGTGATAAAATAATTTTCATTGATACAAAGTAGTGTAGGCTATTGAAATCTAGTGAATACAGTGTTGTAAATTTTTTTTCATATTTAGAGGCAAAAACAGCACGGAAATATTTTATATTGATGTCTGAAATTTGGCCTTGTCAACAAAATTCTGGCTGAATGTGAGTAATTGTGAAACAAAAACGTCAAAATGTAATTCAACTATAATATTCCGATTCTTCTATTTATTCATGTGATTATTTTTTCAAATAAACTTTTTTAAATAACTATAACTCATATCTCAGTTTGTGGAAAATGAGGTTATCTGGCGAAGTGGAACAACCCTTGGGTCTCCCCACTATTAAAAGCCATACGCTAAATAATAAAATAATGTGATTATTGGTTATTATAGTATAGTGATTTTTACATATCATAGGTAGGCACCAGTAATAGAATATTATTATACTTACATGTTTTTTTGTTGGTAGATTTTGTATTTTCTCCACCTTGAACTGTATTGTTTTGTGATCAATTTGAGAAAAACTCAATAAAGTTTGATTTTGAATTTTTCATTGTGTTTGCTGTCAGTTATTGGATTACCATATTCTATTGTTGTTTACTGAATTGTTAACTTAAGTATGTATATTTCATAGTTCTGATTATAGAGACTATATATGTATAACAGTATTACTAATCATATTATACTATATATACTATAACTGTACACAGTCCTGTTCTCTATGGTTTTGATGAGCTTTCAAGGAGTAGTCATAATTATTGTGATTGACTTTCTAAAATGAAATTTTTGAAAGATTTTTAACTTATCATGTATTTTTCCTTACTTATAGAAAATTTACTGTTTAATAATCATGTTTGGTGAATGATTATTCCCTTGAAACTTAGTAATATTACCCATAGAATTCATATAATAATAATAACCCCGTCTTTCGGAGGAGACAATAAGCCGTCGGTCCCGACTACCTAAAAAGTAGTCGTCATCTATCATCCATTTCATTACCCACGCACAAGCCTATGAGCTTATGTGGGCTTCACCCTCATAAACAAACAAACAAACTTATAGAATTCATATAATTAACAGGCCTGTAGCCTTAATTGCTCAATTTCAATTTTAAGTAAATATTATATTCTAATATTTGAGGTAAGAGAAAAATTACCCTTGCCTGAAATATGGATAAGTTCCATAACATCTCTGATAAAAGTGAAAATTTTATATTTTAATTCCAGAATAGGCCTTGATGGATCGTATTCCATCTCTCAATACTATTTGATGAGCATAAAGCCGCGTATCGACAGTCCGAGGCATGTGCCACCAATGCCTCGCAGTACAGTCTGGTGACGCAAAAAAAGTATAAACTCATGGCTGAGGCATATGTGTGAATATAATCTGCAATAATCAAAAATAATTATAATTATAGTAAAGTATAAGTATATAGTATATAATTATAATTATAATAAAAATAATGATAATAAAAAATCTGCATTTTTTGTAACCAAAAATGCAAGCACACAAACAAATTGACTAGCGCCATCAAGCGGGAGACAAAGCAACTAAGCTCTGACAATTGATAATTCGGACTTTGGAGGTTAGTTTGTGCTCAATTAGTAGATAAAAATTCAAGGCAATGCTTATTATTGCCTATTAGAACCTTCTGCACCCAAATAGAATTCTTAATCACAAAAATGCATAGGAATGGGGTACAATTTTGAGGTTAGTTTGTAGAATTGTTCGTTGTGCGTTGCGAGGCAACAGGCACTGCTCGCTGCGAATTGTGTGCAGCGTTTGCCTCGCTGCTAGCAAACCCGGTATCGACAGTCCGAGGCATGTGTGGCACATGCCTCGGACTGTCGATACGCGGTAGATAGTAGACTAGTAGTAGTACTCTTTTTTTGTGTCAACAGACTGTACAGCGAGGCATTCGTAGCACATGCCTCGGACTGTCGATACGCGGCTTAACGCTCATATACAGAGTGGCGCAGAGAAACGGGAAAGAAATTTTGAAATAACCATAACTAACCAAAGAAAATTTTACAAAACATTTTTAATGCTAAAAATATGTTCGTCGAGAAGGGAATTTATAGAATGTCGCTTGAGAAAACACATCTGTTAAGTGTTGTCGATTGCGCCTAAAACATTCATTCAATCGATTTTGAAGACTAAAAAATAATATTCCCAAGCGGCTCGAGCTGCGCTACTCTACCCATCACAACACTATTCACATAACTACTATATAATGTTCACTATGTTATAAGGGCTACAAATGTGTGATCTATCCTTTGATGCTTCAAGGTGGGTGTATTTGAGAAAGCACTTCAATTCCATCGAAATAATGTCTCTACAATGATCACTGATGTTTGATGTACCGCCGATTTACGTATCTTAAAATTAAAACTTATTTTTTCAATTCCATTATTTTTTATTATTTTATTATGTATTTATTTGATATTATTGATTTATTTTATTAACCGGTACTTTTTTCAATTTTCACACTAGCCCATTTTTAATTTAATTGTTAATTATTAGATTGCCTATTTTACATTTTCCTTACAAAGGTAGACTATTTGAATCATTTCTCTTTTTTAAAAGCTTTTTGAGCTGAATGGAGAAACTCTGAAGAAATATTATAGTTTGCAGAAAATGAATATTTCAATTTTTCTTTAGATAGCAAATGTCTATTAATTTTCGCGGTTGTGAGATAATATTTCAATCTATTTTTATTTATATTAATGGATTGAAATACCCTGTCAGTTATTGCACCTGACGAATAAGGCAGGCAAAACATAATTTGTACAAATTTTATTGTCATGAGAGGTACATTATTACTACTTTATTGGCTTCATTTTTTAAACTGAATACTGTCTTCCAAAATTCCATCAGCTCTACTCAGTTACATGTGTCTCGGGATTAGAATAATAAAACACTCCTGGTAATATCATTTTCTAGAATCTACAGTTCAACATTAGTAGGAATGATTAATCAGAGAATCTAACCGAAGACTTTATTCCTTAGACTTTAGACTTTAGACCTTAGACTTTATTCCTTATTTACTGCAACTGCCTCTCTTCTCTTGGTGACTTGTTTGCTGATAATATTGCTTCATAATTATTGACATAATTATATTTAATATTGTTTACCATCAATATAATAATAGTTTATTATCTGA
>CM029546.1:380445-442174 GCA_017141385.1 Sogatella furcifera | reverse complement strand
TTACAATCATCCTATCTGCGGGAAGCAATCTTGATGTGGGAAGTTCAGATGATTTTCCACACGAACAGAATGGTAACAACCATCCAATGTCAGGGATTTATAAACTGAGATTGAAGTGGAAGTTACCATCTGTTGATGAGCAATTGGCTCTTGACAATGTTGTGATGCATGTCTTGGAGATTGCGATGTGTACAACATTAATTAATTCATGAAGGTTTAGCAGTGTATATCCATCCACAAATTGTATCACTAGCCACAAGATAAATCTATTCGAAAAATTAAGTTCAATTTAATAGATGTTCGACAATATGAAACACATTGAATGAAAATAAATTATGAAAGTAATAATTATAAAACTCATAAATTATTATATACATACATCATAAAACTCATAAATTTCTATCATTTCATGCACTTTGACTCAACGTTCAATCTCATATAATATAATGAATCAGCCAGAACAGAGCTCATTTAAATTTCACTTATTGTTCATGTACATGTAACTGGTTGGTGGCTGACAACTCCCTCCACTCTGTCGACCAATCACAAGCCAGTTCAAGTCCACGCCTATAACGCACTCTCATTGGCTGATGCCATTACGTCATCGTGGCCTAGCAAAGGCGGAGCTTGAAGGCGTGTCTAATAGGAGTCGAAGTGAATCACCCTATTGCTACTGCCATCTGCTGACTGAATTCGGAACCAACTTATTTCGAATGTTTTCTCAAGAAAGTTGAGGAGGGCGGTGAAAATAGCTACAATCTTCAATTCGTTTGTTATCAAGTTTCCAATTTTTGTTAGGACAAAATTTAATAACTAGAGTCAAATATTTTCAGTGAAACTCAAGATTTATGATGATTCCCAATATTTTTCCTGTGAAGAATTTATAATTTTCTCCTCGAAGTGCTTTCAAGCAAATGAATAGAAATAAATCAATTGATAATTAGAATCTGAATAATCAATAAGTAACTAAAACTTTTCCCGTTTATTCACATATAAGAATCCCGTTGGAACATTCACATATATAGGAAAAGTAACTTAATGTTTGACAATGTAACTTAATGTTTGAAAAGTAACAATTGTTTTGTTACAATGATAGTGCAATAAAGTACATCTGAAAGTTATTGTTACTTGAACATAAATCATAAATTATGAACATGAATCATGAATAATATTCACTAGACCTTTCAAAAAGTACAGAGTTTCCATATTTAGTACAGAAATACGTGTTACAAAATATAAGTATTCAATTAACTAATTCATCTTAACAAATCACTCTTATCTTATGCTTTCTATATGAACCTGAACGTTCCTAGATGATAAAAATTTAATATTCGGTCCACAAAATGGATGGATCAAGAAGGATGAAAGTAGTTTCAAAATAATAGAAGCTACGAAATTAATTGTAGTATTGAAACTGATAAATGAAAGAAAAATTATTCCAAGTCTCAGAATGAATTTTGAAAATGAAGTTCATAGCTGCCAATGACACAAAGCCACAGCTCAGTGCTAATCATTCATCATCATTGACTTTGGTTCTCATCATCAAAAAGTAATATCTTCAAAATGAGAAAAAAGCGTCACTGATAATAATTGAAGTCAAAAATGAAATAGAGATGAAGTTATTTGCATCATAGCTTAAAGTACGCATTGGACGGCCATGTTGTAGAGTGAAACCAACAGCCAATAGGAAGCGAGTTTGGAACCATTCCAAGCTATCTCACTTGTGATTGGTCGACGGTTCAAGCGACGACTCAGCCTATTTTTTCTATCCTAGTTCATAATCACAGTATGTTATGATTTGTATTATCATGTCAATAAACAATTGAAATTGAAATGTGATGATTATACGTTCAAGTTCTCAATAATTTTTATTTGAATAATTCTCTTATGAAATAAAAATAGTATTCACCATGAGTAAGTACGATAAGAAAAAATAAGTTATTCTATAAAATAATAAAATAAAACTTATTCTATAAAGTTTTTAATATAAATATGGAGAACATACATTTTTATGAACTGTAATACAACGGGAATTATAAACTGTTTTTTTTTAACTATCAAAGTACCCTTTTAGAATCATTCTTTTCATAAATAATAAATGTTAATATTATAACAATATATTAAAATAATATATATATAATAATATAACAAAGCTTATTCTCATATCACGCCAGTAGATGGCACAAGCTGTTGGGCAATGATTCTTATCTTGAGTTTTTCATTCAATTCAATTCCAAAACAAATCGATAAATTCATTATCTATATTTATCTTCTATTAATATATCCATAATTAATTGATGATTTTGGTAGTGATATGAAGATGCTGCGATGTACGTCTTGTAGAGTGAGAGAGCAGTAGCAATATTCATCCACAAAATGTACTCATCTCACATCACATTCCAAATTGTAACTGAATGTGCTGAAAGATGAATACCATGGTTCATCCCCATATTCTCATCCACTGATGTTGTGCTATTGACGGTCTGACGAAATTGTCAATCACACCTTGAGGTTCATTATCATTTCATTGAGGGAATTCAAACAAATGAGAATGAAGCTCAATATTGTGAATGACTTAACGGATCTGGATTACATACGCACACTCTTGTTGTCTTGAATTCCCCTTCCATTGATAGATTAGAATTAGATGATGTGTTGTGTGTTGTTGATCGCTGCAGATTCGAACAAAGATATCATGAGGCCATAAGGAACAAATTCTCCAAATGAATTCAGTCCCTCATGACCCCAAGTATCAATGCTCAGTGATCCATCTCTTGTCTCAGCCGTTGGATTACGTTCCTTGAGACAAATCATTTCTGAGAAGGAGTCTGTAGGATATTACAGTTACAGTTATTATTTATGTACATCTATTTGTTTGAAAACTACAGAATAGAAACAAGAATAGTTGATTAAGGAATAAGAAGTGCCATATAGATTTCAAAATAATCATAAAACTTAAGAAGAAGAAGAACCATGTACATAGTAAATAGGATAGTGCTGATCAGTGATCAATACTACAATATAAATAGTGATAGGAATAATACAGTGAACAGTGCACATTTATTTATCATACTTTCATTATGATCTCACCTGTTAACAACATTCATACAGATGTAGATATTCCCATCCATGCAGATTCATCAGAATATTTTCATAATATTCAATAATCAGGATCATTATCACTAATTTTGAACTACTCGGAATCTACCTTAAAATCTATCCCTTTGATTCTTTCATATTTTGATTTATTCACGATGCCAATACAATGAAGCAGGCTAATGGTCAGCTCTGCGATTGAACGAAGAATATCACTTGTTTATGTTATGATTCACAAAAAAGCCTCAACTACGGATAAAACTTTCACAATCTATAACATAGGCCCGAGTGAAAAACTTATGAGCTACATGTGTTTTCGAACAACGGGACGATCATTTAGAATGGAGGATGAATTTTTATAGATTTCTCTCAATGATGTGTTGTGTTGTTGATTTCGCAGGTTCGAACAACGATATCTTGGAACCATGCAGACTATTTTTCTTCCTAAATAAAAATCAGCTCTGCATGATCCCAAGTATCAATGGTCAGTGATCCATTTCTTGTCTCAGCAGTTTTTCTCGAGGTAAATGATTTCTGAGGAGTCTGTAGGGGATTACAATTATACAGTTATTATTTATCTACGATCTATTTGTTTGAAAACCACAAAATAGAAACAAGAATAGTTGATTAAGGAATAAGAAGTGCCATATAGATATCAAAATAATCATAAAACTTGAGAAGAAGAAGAACCATGTACATAGTAAATAAGATAGTGCTGATCAGTGATCAATACTACAATACAAATAGTAATAGGAATAATACAGTGAACAATGAACAGTGATGCACATTTAATTATCATACTAAAATGCTATTAATATAGTAAAGTAATGAAGTAATACAATCGGACGGAATAGAACTCAT
The DNA here is from genome assembly GCA_017141385.1 of Sogatella furcifera. Taxonomy (NCBI): domain Eukaryota; kingdom Metazoa; phylum Arthropoda; class Insecta; order Hemiptera; family Delphacidae; genus Sogatella; species Sogatella furcifera. The sequence goes on along the minus strand of CM029546.1, from coordinate 438,217 downwards.
TTTGATAGTACAGTATCATCTAATTGAAATTATTGTATGATTACCTAGCGATAAGACATACATAGGCCTATTCTAGAGCTCATTGGTATACCAATATTTTTGATAGTGAAAATAAAAAAGGAACTGGATCCACTCTATAATAAGTAGGAAGCAACTAAACTTCAACAACTAAACTATTTAAACTTACTAACTACAAGAATTTGACACTATCTGAAGCATACAGAATATAGGCAGAAAGTTCTTTATAATAGATGTTGATGCGCTGACTTGAGACGTTCAGATGAGTTCACCCACCATCAGAATGGTAACTATCACACAATCTCAGGTATTCATAAACTGATATTGACGCGATAATTACCATCTGTTGATGAGTGCTTGGCTCTTGACGATTGTGTGAAGCATGTCTTGGAGACTGGAGAGATTGCTAAACGATTAATAAATAAAACTTCTGCTAAACTCTGAAACTCCTCATATTGTATAAAATCAGAAATCAAATCGAAATTAAGTAGCACAGTTTGTAATGACTGTATATTAGCATAAACATGTTTTTATTAATGTCACGAAACATGTTTGTGCATTAATAATTTTAAAGTATTTAAAAGAGTATTTGATTCTCATCTCATTTTTCAATTATTTTGAATAGCCCTAAGTTTTAAAGTTCAATTTTCTATATATTAGCCTATGCATCTCACACAAATTGGACAGATAAAGGATACACCAATGATGATGATGATGATGATGATTTGCAATCAACTTAGCACAACTTTGAAGATCAGACGATAAGACCATTCACAAATTGCAGCTCCACAGTTATCAATTGGGAAAGTATCAATAATTAATACCTGGGGAGCCACGAATGTGGATGGTACACAATGCTCGAGTAGTTGAAGTGAGGTGCAGTGATGATGATAACGTGATGATTGAGCAGTCTTGAAGATCTTTTCATTCAAAATTCGGATGAAGAAAATGGAAGTGATTAGAACTCTATGACTCACACCTTCTTCATACAGAACTGTGAACGACATTTCTATCATGGAAGGAGTCAATGTTCCTTCCTCCTCTTAAGTCCTTCTCCGGTGGTCAGTCCTCCTCCTCAGTGAAGATTACTGTTGATAACAGGCAGATCATACTGAAAGCACGCAAACAATAAAATATGAGCGTAACTTTCATTATGATCTCACCTGTTAACAGCATGCAAACAGGTACAGATGTCCACTTGCAGCTTCAACAGGATAATTTATTAGATACATAGAACCATGAAAACCATGATAAGTAAAAATAATTTTCGTACAATTTAGTGTAATACAATCAGAGTCAATAGAAATTCGAATCATAGGAATTAGAGTCAATACAATTCGGATATAGGTTAGCTTTATTAAAACTTCAAGCTTAATAGATAACTTCAATAGATAAAACTTCAATTTAATAGATGTTCGACAATATGAAACACATTAAATGAAAGTAAATTATGAAAGACAATGCAGATCATACTCTGAGAAATAAAAGTGAAAAAGACTAACAATAAGATTCATAAATTTCTATCATTTCATGCACTTTAAAATTTAAAATTCATAATTCATAATTGATAATTGATAATTGATAATTGATAATTGATAATTGATAATTGATAATTGATAATTGATAATTGATAATTGATAATTGATAATTGATAATTGATAATTGATAATTGATAATTGATAATTGATAATTGATAATTGATAATTGATAATTGATAATTGATAATTGATAATTGATAATTGATAATTGAAAATTGAAAATTGAAAATTGAAAATTGAAAATTGAAAATTGAAAATTGAAAATTGAAAATTGAAAATTGAAAATTGATAATTGATAATTGATAATTGATAATTGATAATTGATAATTGATAATTGAAAATTAAAAATTGAAAATTAAAAATTAAAAATTAAAAATTAAATATTAAATATTTAAAATTTAAAATTTAAAATTTAAAATTTAAAATTAAAAATTAAAAATTAAAAATTAAAAATTAAAAATTAAAAATTAAAAATTAAAAATTAAAATTAAAAATTAAAAATTAAAAATTAAAAATTAAAAATTAAAAATTAAAAATTAAAAATTAAAAATTAAAAATTAAAAATTAAAAATTAAAAATTAAAAATTAAAAATTAAAAATTAAAAATTAAAAATTAAAAATTAAAAATTAAAAATTAAAAATTAAAAATTAAAAATTAAAAATTAAAAATTAAAATTAAAAATTAAAAATTAAAAATTAAAAATTAAAAATTAAAAATTAAAAATTAAAAATTAAAAATTAAAAATTAAAAATTAAAAATTAAAAATTAAAAATTAAAAATTAAAAATTAAAAATTAAAAATTAAAAATTAAAAATTAAAAATTAAAAATTAAAAATTAAAAATTAAAAATTAAAAATTAAAAATTAAAAATTAAAAATTAAAAATTAAAAATTAAAAATTAAAAATTAAAAAATTAAAATTAAAAATTTAAAATTTAAAATTGTGAAGAGAATGGTGCCTGATTTGTCAGGATTCAATGATAAATAACTGAGATATGACGATTTCAATTTCAACTTTTCACATTCAATATGGTAGGATAAATTTAATGTGAAATATGGGCACAAAGTACCTTTGCTGCACTTGAGAAACTATTCTTGCCTGCGACTCGTGCGTGAACTGTTTCTCTTGATGAAGCAAAATCACACTTTGCGCACTGATACACAAATAACTATTGAACTCACTCACATCCAGTTATCAATTCCAATTTATAGTAGCCTACATGAGAAGGTTAAATGCAGTATTCAATAGATAATCTTGAAACCAATGAATAGATAGAATTATTATTCTGCAAAATTAAAAATTGACTCAAATTTGGGCAAGGAGGCGAATGAAACAGGCTACATTTGTTTTTCAACTTAAATCGTAAATAAAGTTTTTAGCTTATTCCATTCTCGTTATTTTTGGAGCTCAACAAACTTGTCTGCGTTTCACAGAAAATGTTTTCAACTAGACAAGTAACATTGGTTTTGTAACTAATCATTTAAAACAAGAAGTTAGTGAAGAAACATAGAATTTTCTCAATAAACATTTGCTCTTAGTGTGAATTTAGTGTAAGTTCAAACAAACAAAAACAGCCTCTATTCATAACTCATGTTACAATTTAGTTTCTTTTTACATCCGAAATAGACTAATCTTTAAAATATAGGCCCAAATCAACAATAAAAACGTTCTACATACCGTATATAGCTAATTTGCCTTCTGGAGTTGGAAGAATTTCATTCTCAATGTCATCCTTTGAGACAAGTTATTACGCAATTTATAATAGAAGTTAAGATATTATAAACTTTAAGATATATTAAACTTTAGACTATTCAAATATGTCAACTGAAATATTGATGAACAGATATTGGTAAGATGAAGTATTATCACTTGTTGAAGTTTTTAGGTTAGAAGATTCGACCGCTGTTGTTTATCAGGCATCAGCCCGTTGCGAAATGGTCAAATGGAACACGGAATGAATTCTGGAACAGTGTTGTAAAGTGACAACTGTATCATAATAAGATTTTTTCGATACAGTCCTAAAATTCCGTTTTGAAATGATAGCCATTTCGATTTAGATTTAAATACTGAAACAGGAACTTTTCGATATGCCCATAGATAAAAGAAATTTATACAACATGAAAATGTCCCACTATATTGTGAATGATATAACTGATCTGGAATTCATAGGCAGTGTCTGTTGTCTTGTATTCTTCTGCCGGTGATAGATTGGATGGTGTGTTGTGTGTTGTTGATCGCTGGAGGTTCGAACAAAGATATCGTGAGGCCATTAGTGAATAAATTTTCCAAATAAATTCATTCCCTCATGACCCCAAGTATCAATGCTCAGTGATTCATCTCTTGTCTCAGCAGTTCTATCACGTTCCTTGGAGCAGATCATTTCTGAAATTTAATGTTTCTGAGGAAGTCTGTGGAATATATTTATCAATTATTATCACCCGTATTAGATATGAAGCTTACTATGAATACAAACAGATTGGATCAAAAACACTCATTACTGCTATTGTCCATTTCATAAAAATTGTTAATTCATCAAAAAAATTGATATTATATCTTAAAAATTTGTGGGAATCGAATATTCATAAGCTTAAAGCGTTATTAATGATAGATCGCCAAATTTATTAATATACCAGCTTAATATTTCATCTATTTCCAAAAAGTTTTTTTTTAAAATATTTTTGTATTACGTAGTTTGAAGAAATGAAGACATAACATATTCGTTTACATAGCTTTTTGGTTTCAAAATTTAACATGAGGAATCATATTAATATAAATAATCAATCAAATTATGAGTTCAAAATAGTTATATGAACTCACATCCAGTTATGTTATATTAAATTTTTTTCAAAAACTATGATTACAGAATTTTCTATTTAATCAAAGGAAGTGTTACAAGAATTTACATGAAGGCAAATTTGAAGAAGAAAATGTGTTAATTTGTACATCGATAAAAATAGATAAAATTGATGTCAAAATTATGGTTCCAGTTGATAAAATTGATGATGTGAGAGTCAGAACCATCTTACTACCACATATTTATATTAAACCTACTCAAAGTTGAACAGATTCTTGCTGTTATATACATTCAAGATTATACTCACAACAGACTTGACTCCCAGCACAAGTTGTATTATTATACTCTTCAAAATCCAATCATGATGGCATAGAATTGATGAAGCTGGAGGTCTGACGAAATTATGATGTGGAAAGTTCAGATGAATTTACTCACCAAAAGTATGGTAACAACCACCCTAACTCAGGGATTTATAAACTGAGATAGTGGTGGAAGTTACCATCCTTTGATGAGTGCTTTCTTGGCTTGGAGATTGCGATGTGTACAACGTTGATCAGTCCATGCGGGTCCAGCAGTGTATATCAATTCCACAAATTATATGATCTATTATATGATCTATATGATATAATATATCTATTAATGAGCAATCAGAGATGTCGTTGCACTTTTGACGTTTTGTCAAAATACCCTTGGCAATGTTGGATTGACTTTTCACCATGATGTGTTGTGTTGTTGATCGCTGCAGGTTCGAATTGTCGTGAAGCCATGAAGATACGAATTTCCCAAATAAATTCATTCCCTCATGACTCTCAAGTATCAATGCTCAGTAATCAATCTCTTGTATCAGCAATTGTATCACGTTCCTTGAGCAAATATTTCTGAAATTTAATGTTTCTGGAAAAGTCAGTAGAATATAATTATCATCAGTTTGATGAATATAGCTTAATTTGAACTGAGAGTGATGTGAAAGGTACCATCCACTGATGAGTGCTTGGCTCTTGACAATGCTGTGATGTATAGCAAGTAGATCATGATGTGTAAAATGTTGACATGGCTTGATGGTGATGGCGCGAAGTTGATTGTATTGAAGTCTCGGTTGAAAGATTCTGCAATCTGCGATGATTGACTCTACCCACAAAGATAAAGTAGCCGCACAGTAACGTTAATAACTCGTTACTGTGAGGCCGCTTTAAACTGTGTAAGAGAGATGCATTGTCTCCACTGCGCTGTCAATTATTGCAGATCAGGTTATTTAGGTAGAATCCTCTGATAGTAGTCAACTTCAGTAGTCAGTTGCCATGACTCGTGATGACTGATGATGGAACAAAATGTGCTTGGAATCAAGACTGCAGTATTATAAATTCAATATATTATACATACAACAGTCTTGACTCCCAGCACAAGTTGTATTGAAAAGCTCTCCGAAATCCATTAATGTTGGTAGGCTGGAGCAGGAGGTCTGACGAAATCATTAGCCACAATATGAGGAACAGTATCTAGTCATTGAGAGATATCTGATGACCAGAAAATGTTCCTCGCTTGTGGATGACTGTAACACTGCTACAACTTATCCCTTCATGGTGGACCTCAGGCTGCTTTTGGTCTCTGTAGATTTCGAATTCACAAATTTTCACACTCAATAAATAAAAACTACGATTCATAATTTTAGAGGGATACTGTATTTTTATTCTGAAATAGAAGCTATAACACTGAGAAGAACTAGATGACTTTATCTAGTGAATTTATCTTCTCTTATTTAACTGATAACATAGACACTTTCTAAGTTGCGCAGATTGGGTAACCAGCGCTGAAATGACCTTGAATGGGTCACCGATTGTTGGAGACTTTTTGCGCCAAATTGACTACGAATTGAACATGCTACAGTTCATAGAACCAGTATGACTAGTGAGAGAGTATGAATACACTAACTGATGATACATAGCTGATATAATATTAATTCAAGATAAGCTTAAACCGCTGAACAAAATCACAAGTAGACTAACCATTCTCCTTGAAATACAAAACATGTAGTTTGAGGGGTGGGAGGACTTGGAATATCAACTCATTGAGAAATGCCAAATTTAAAAGACTGTAATAATCGAAATTTTAAGACTGAGGCATCGAAAATATTATTTAGAAAGTTTTTAAAGTCTCAGAAAGAATATTCAAGATTGAATTCATAGCTGCCCATGACACAGAGCCATAGCTCACTGCTAATCATTTATCATCATTGACTTTAGTACTTATTTAGCTATCCAATAATCTTGTTCAGATAATGAAACGAGACTTGGAAATCGATATAAAAAACAAGTTAATATTTGATATATATATATATACAGGACTCAGGAGAAGTAACAGGAACATTAACATGTTGTAGAGAGAAGTAACATAATGATGAGTAGTTTTCTACAATAAATTAATGACCAATAAAGTACATCTCGAAGGTATTGCCCCTGAATATGAATCACGAATTATTTCGATGATGATTGAGTATAAAATACGTGGTAAGTATCCACAATATTCGGTACAAGTACAAAATATTATAAGTATTCAATTTGAAATCCGATCTTAACAAATCAATTATTCTTCTCTTATATTTCCATAACATAAACGTTCAATAACAAAAATGTTGTTTTTAGAGCATAAACGTCTCAAAGATGAAAAAAAAATCCTCTTCAATGAACATGAACCCTTCTTATCGAACCAACGCAAAACGACCCCTGCCAATGAAAATGCGAATGATTTAGATGTCAACAATCGAGTTTTATGAGGTAGGATTACCTTTATATTATGAATTTGATCCATTGGTGACTTTGACAGTGACGATGCTCAATGTTTTGGAAGAAGAGTACAATTGCAAATGACATGATTAATATACAATACATGTATCTCCCAAATATCCAAATATGAAGTTGTATTTGATGATGATTTTTGGATGTTGAGCTGTTGGAGGTCTGTCGAAATGTCCCTGGCAATGCTTGATTGACTTCTCTCCATGGTGTGTTGTATTGTTGATCTCGAAGGTTAGAACAAAGACATCTTGAGATTATACAGACTGCGATTTTTTCTAAATCAAATCCAGCTCTGCATGATCCCAAGTATCAATGCTCAGTGTTCCATCTTTAGTCTCAGCAGTTGATTTACAATCCTTGAAGCAGATTATTTCTAAAATAAGAATATGAATAATTTTAATGAAAAACGTAACATAATACATAAAGAAAGATTATCATGATGAATGCAAATTAATAATCTAGTGTAACCAAGACAGCTAACCATAGATAGCTAAACCAAGCTATCTCACCTGTGATTGGTCGACGGTTCAAGCGTAAGCTTACTTCATAACACGCCAGTAGATAAAATGATTATAATCTTGAGCTGCTCAAGAATTTTTATTTGTATAATTCTCTTACATGGAATAAAACTTTATACATAATGAGTAAGTAAGATAAGGAAAAATAAGATTATAAATAAGTTTTCAATATAAATATGGAGGAGATACATTTTTCTTGGAATGCAACAGCAGTTGGAATGAATAAATTGGGAAAGATTTAGCTTTTCCTTAACATTTTAGATTGACTTTCGAAGAGACAATTGTAAAACAATACATCCATCATGATAATTATATGACAGATGAAAATAACACGGTATATGTATGGAAAATAACACGGATGCAATCAATGCAGAATCATGACAATAGTTCAGGAGGGAAAATTTCTCATATTTCCACATCTTATATATTATATTCTATATATAAATCCTTTGATGAATTTGGTAGTAATACAGAGATGCTGGGACGTACGCCTTGTAGATTGAGAGAGCAGTAGCAATATTCATCCACAAAATGTACTCATCTCACATCACATTCCAAATTGTAACTGAATGTGCTGCAAGTTGACTACAATATTGTGAATGACACAGTCCATCTCCACATTCTGGTTCTAATCACTGATGTTGATGCTCAGTGATCCATCTCTTGTCTCAGCAGTTGTATTACGTTCCTTGTAGCGGATAATTCTGAAATTTAATGTTTCTGGGAAAGTCTGTGGAATATTACAATCACCGGTCTTACATATAAAGCTTATTATAAATACGGATAATTAAACTCAAAAACAGAATTTAAAACATTAATCACAATCACAAGAAGTCAACTCAAATGAATCTATTCACAACAATTCACTTATTTCAAGCTTAGCTCAATTGTCAATAATGGGCCATCAGAATGCTCAGCCCAAAATTGGGAATGATGGATAATCAGTAATAGCATATTTCATAGAAAATGTTGATTCATTTTAAATATTAGATAATAAGAACATTAAAGGATCAAATAGTAATTAGTTCGAAACACACTTAGGTGAATATAAGGAGAAAGGGCATATAAGCAAGACTCTAATGGGTACAGGTAGGCCAATTAAAAAGAAACTTGAAAAAAATGTGAACTTGGCCTACTAACTAGAGAACTTGACCCTAGATCTAATGCTTATATGAATAGGCAGTAAGTTATCGATGAAAATTTGACACATTCAAACTAATAATAATTTGCTTATATTGAGCCTTATGTAATTGTGCTTTGAAGTTGATAACATCGTAATTATCTACAGAGGAAGTATTTACAAAATAGGCCTATGTTATACATGTTGTGGAAAAACATCAATCAAAGCCTACTTTACTTTATTACTTTCTATGAGAAGGAAAAGTGAAAGAGAAAGCTGGCTGTTATACTGACGTCTTCAATGCTTGACTACGATTGGCCCGCTCCCTGCGAAGGAGGGAACAGAGCTCTTGTCCAATCACAGAGCTTTATCGTAGTCTTAGTGAATTCCGCCATTACGTATTCTGAGCAGCCATTTTCTAGCTTCTGTAGAATGTTCCACAGTATCAAGAAACGGTATGACTAGAGAGAAAGTAGTCTATGAATACATTAACTGCAGATATAAAAATTATACTATAACAATCTTAGTTGACTTAGAGACTGATTAATGAATAATATTTGGTTTAATTATATTATATTGAAAATTGATTCCATTCATATTGACAGATAAGTCAACAGAAGAAAAATTAATTTCCACATACGGTAGCCTATGAAAAATTCAAATCCAAAGCACAGTTTGTACCTTTATACATAGAGCTCTCTCGAATTGAAGAGATGACAACGGTGATGATGATGATTTGCACTCGAGATTGATTTGCACAACTTTGAAGATCAGACGATAAGACCATTCACAAATTGTAGCGCCTACAGATATAAATTGGGAAAGTATGAACAATTTATACCTAAGGCACCACGAATTGTGAATGGTGGACAATGTTTCAGCAGTTGATCTGAGGGGGAGTAATCGATGATTGATAACTTGATGATTGAGCAGCCTTGAAGATCGTTTCATTGAAAATTCGGATGAAGAGATTGAAGTGAACTTCGAACGACATTTCTATCATGGAAGAAGTCATTGTTCCTTTCTCCTCCAGTGGTCAGTCCTCTGTTGTAGTGAAGATTATTGTTGATAACAGACAGACCATACTGAAAGCGCACTAACAATAAAATATGAGCGTAACTTTCATTATGATCTCACCTGTTAACAACATCCATACAGATGCAGATGTTTTCATCCATGCAGCTTCATCAGGATATTTTCATAACCTTTAATAATCAGGATCACTAATTTTGAGCTACTCGGAATCTACCTTAAAATCTATCCCTTTGATTCTTTCATATTTTGATTTATTCACGATGCCAATACAATGAAGCAGGCTAATGGTCAGCTCTGCGATTGAACGAAGAATATCACTTGTTTATGATTCACGAAAAAGCCTCAACTACGGATAAAACATTCACAATCTATAACATAGGCCCGAGTGAAAAACTTATGAGCTACATGTGTTTTTGAACAATGGAAGATAATTTAGAATGGAGGAAGAATTTTTATAGATTTCTCTCAATGATGTGTTTGTTGTTGATTTCGCAGGTTCGAACAACGATATTATAAAACTTGTAAGAAGAACCATGTAATTAGTAAATAGGATAGTGCTGATCAGTGATAAATACTACAATACAAATAGTAATAGGAATAATACAGTGAACAATGAACAGTGATGCACATTGAATTATCATACTAAAATGCTATTAATATAGTAAAGTAATGAAGTAATACAATCGGACGGAATAGAACTCATTTTTATAGTACAGTATCATCTAATTGAAATTATTGTATGATTACCTAGCGATAAGACATACATAGGCCTATTCTAGAGCTCATTGGTATACCAATATTTTTGATAGTGAAAATAAAAAAAGAACTGGATCCACTCTATAATAAGTAGGAAGTAACTAAACTTCAATAACTAAACTATTTAAACTTACTAACTACAAGAATTTGACACTATCTGAAGCATAAAGAATATAGGCAGAAAGTTCTCTAGAATAGATGTTGATGCGCTGACTTGAGACGTTCAGATGAGTTCACCCACCATCAGAATGGTAACTATCACACAATCTCAGGTATTCATTAACTGACATTGACGCGATAATTACCATCTGTTGATGAGTGCTTGGCTCTTGACAATGGTGTGATGCATGTCTTGGAGACTGGAGAGATTGCTAAACGATTGCTAAACTCTGCAACTCCTCATATTGTATAAAGTCAGAAATCAAATCAAAATAAAGTAGCACAGTTTGTAATGACTGGATATTAGCATAAACATGTTTTTATTATTTTATCCACATTGATAATGGGCCGAATGTCCCGAAACATGTTTGTGCATTAATAATTTTCAAAGTTTTTGAAAGGGTATCTGATTATAATTTTATTTTTCAATTATTTTGAATAGCCCTAAGTTTAAAAGTTTAATTTTCTGTATATTAGCCTATGCATCTCACTCAAATTGGGAAGATTAAGGATACACCAATGATGATGATGATGATGATGATGATGATGATTTGCACTCAACTTAGCACAACTTTGAAGATCAGACGATAAGACCATTCACAAATTGCAGCTCCACAGTTATCAATTGGGAAAGTATCAATAATTAATACCTGGGGAGCCACGAATGTGGATGGTACACAATGCTCGAGTAGTTGAAGTGAGGTGCAGTGATGATGATAACTTGATGATTGAGCAGTCTTGAAGATTGTTTCATTCAGAATTCAGATGAAGAAGATGTAAGTGATTAGAACTCTATCACTCACACCTTCTTCATACAGAACTGTGAACGACATTTCTATCATGGAAGGAGTCAATGTTCCTTCCTCCTCTAAAGTCCTTCTCCGGTGGTCAGTCCTCCTCCTCAGTGAAGATTACTGTTGATAACAGGCAGATCATACTGGAAGCACGCAAACAATAAAATATGAGCGTAACTTTCATTATGATCTCACCTGTTAACAGCATGCAAACAGGTACAGATGTCCACTTGCAGCTTCAGCAGGAAAATTTATTAGATAGGCTACATAGAACCATTAAAACCATAATAAGTAAAAATAATTTTCGTACAATGTTGTGTAATACAATCGGAGTCAAATTAAATTCGAATCATAGGAATTAGAGTCAATACAATTCGGATATAGATTAGCTTTATTAAAACTTCTTGATAATTTACTCAGTAATATTCAACTTAGTTATCTTTGGTTAGTTTATATGAGAGAGAAAAGTGAACGACAAAGCTGGCTGTCATGGCGTCTTCCATGCTTGACTATGATTGGCCCGCACTGTGCAAGGAGAAGTCAGAGCTCTCGTCCAATCACAGAGCTTCATTGTAGTCTTAGTGGATTCCGCCATTTCATCTACTGAACAGCCATTTTATAGCTTTTGTTGATCATGCTACAGTTCATAGAAACGGTGTGACTTATGAGAAAGTATGAATACATGATACATCAACTGGTGATACATAGTTGATATAATATAGATAGACTTAAACCGCTATTCAATTATTCTCCTTGGAATCCAAACATGGAGTTTGATGTTAATGTGTGATTGGGGGGATTGGAATCATAAACATTCGAATAATCAATTCGGTTTCAAATCGGAAGTCTCAGAATGAATATTCAAAATGGAGTTCATAGCCGCCATTGACACAAAGTGGCAGCTCACTGCTTCTCATTCATCGTCATTGACTTGACTTCAACTCCATTAAAATTCTTATTTAACAATGAGAAAGACAGGAGATAAGTAGAGATTCAGATTAATAGAAACGAATCGACATTTACAAAATTGGAATTGGCAATGGATTCCTATCAAATTCATTTGAACAGTAATAGAAATTTAAAACTTAAAGGAACATTGATAATAAAATTATATGCAAGAAAGCAGTGTTTAAAAGCAACGTCTCATCTCCGGAAAGCAATCTTGGTGTAGGAAGTTCAGATGATTTTTCCCGTCAACAGAATGGTAACTATCACACAATGTCAGGGATTTACAAACTGACATTGATGCAAGACTTACCATCCGTTGATGAGTGATTGGCTCTTGATAATGTTGGTGGACAATGCTTGAGTAGTTGAAGTGGATTGAAGTGTAGAATTTCTTTCTCTTTGGCTTCCGTTCTGATGAGTGTTCATTGGTCATTGATGTTGATTGTTGATTGATGACTTGCAAGAGCTGCCTTGAAGATCGCTTCATCCAAAATTCGAGGAAGAGGAGGTGGAAGTGAATAGAATTCCATGATTTCCACCCCCGCTTCCTGGAACTGTGAATGACATTTACAAAATTGAAAAGTTCGATTCCTTCCTCATCCAATGTCCTCCCGTGGTGAGTCTTGCAGTGGAGATTACTGTTGATCACAAGCGAATCATGCAGAAAGCAGGCTAACAATGATACAACAATGAGAATAGTAAAATTTACATAGTAATGATTACAAATCGATGATCTACACAGTAGCTCAAATTACTGATAAAAGAATTATAATCCATCTCATGAGTCAATGAAATTCAATGCGATTTCCATATTGAAATGAATATTGTGAAACCATTCCCTCTACTTACGTCTTCTAATTGAGATTTTTTGGGTAGGAGGATTTCCTATCAAGAAACTTTGGTTTGAAATAATTATTGGAAAAGTTCTCATTCCAAGAAGCATTATAAGAATAAGTTTTACATGTGACAAATTATTTGATGGAGATGGATCTTTACTGATAATTTGATTATTATCGTATATTGTCGTTGTGAAGAACGTGCAAAATGATTGCTGGAAATATTTTAAAGAATTTCTGACATTATTAGTAGACTGCGCATATTATCGAATAATATGAAAGTTTTAGATTATGAGTTGAATCAGAAAGAATAAAAGTAGTTCTAGAAGAAAAGAAGCTACATAATAATTTTAATTTCAGTGTTGAGACTGATAGATAATAAATTTTCGACATTCAACAGGTGGCAGACTTGGAGATGCATGTCTGCTATTGGTTGAGCCCTAGACCACGCCCCCAGAGTGCTGCATTCTCGAGAAAATGGGAGGGGAAGCAAAAACAATTTTTGTCTTTAGCCACGCCCCCTTGAGCGATTTTCGACATTCAACAGGTGGCAGACTTGGAGATGCATGTCTGCTATTGGTTGAGCCATAGACCATGCCCCCAGAGTGCTGCATTCTCGAGAAAATGGAGGGGGAAGCAAAAACAATTTTTGTCTTTAGCCACGCCCCCTGGAGCGATTTTTGACATTCAACAGGTGGCAGACTTGGAGATGCATGTCTGCTATTGGTTGAGCCATAGACCACGCCCCCAGAGTGCTGCATTCTCGAGAAAATGGAGGGGGAAGCAAAAACAATTTTTGTCTTTAGCCACGCCCCCTTGAGCGATTTTCGACATTCAACAGGTGGCAGACTTGGAGATGCATGTCTGCTATTGGTTGAGCCCTAGACCACGCCCCCAGAGTGCTGCATTCTCGAGAAAATGGAGGGGGAAGCTAAAACAATTTTTGTCTTTAGCCACGCCCCCTGGAGCGATTTTCGACATTCAACAGGTGGCAGACTTGGAGATGCATGTCTGCTATTGGTTGAGCCATAGACCACGCCCCCAGAGTGCTGCATTCTCAAGAAAATGGAGGGGGAAGCAAAAACAATTTTTGTCTTTAGCCACGCCCCCTTGAGCGATTTTCGACATTCAACAGGTGGCAGACTTGGAGATGCATGTCTGCTATTGGTTGAGCCATAGACCACGCCCCCAGAGTGCTGCATTCTCGAGAAAATGGAGGGGGAAGCAAAAACAATTTTTGTCTTTAGCCACGCCCCTTGAGCGATTTTCGACATTCAACAGGTGGCAGACTTGGAGATGCATGTCTGCTATTGGTTGAGCCATAGACCACGCCCCCAGAGTGCTGCATTCTCGAGAAAATGGAGGGAGAAGCAAAAACAATTTTTGTCTTTAGCCACGCCCCCTGGAGCGATTTTTGACATTCAACAGGTGGCAGACTTGGAGATGCATGTCTGCTATTGGTTGAGCCCTACACCACGCCCCCAGAGTGCTGCATTCTTGAGAAAATGGAGGGGGAAGCAAAAACAATTTTTGTCTTTAGCCACGCCCCCTGGAGCGATTTTCGACATTCAACAGGTGGCAGACTTGGAGATGCATGTCTGCTATTGGTTGAGCCATAGACCACGCCCCCAGAGTGCTGCATTCTCGAGAAAATGGAGGGGGAAGCAAAAACAATTTTTGTCTTTAGCCACGCCCCCTGGAGCGATTTTTGACATTCAACAGGTGGCAGACTTGGAGATGCATGTCTGCTATTGGTTGAGCCCTAGACCACGCCCCCAGAGTGCTGCATTCTCGAGAAAATGGAGGGGGAAGCAAAAACAATTTTTGTCTTTAGCCACGCCCCCTGGAGCGATTTTTGACATTCAACAGGTGGCAGACTTGGAGATGCATGTCTGCTATTGGTTGAGCCCTAGACCACGCCCCCAGAGTGCTGCATTCTCGAGAAAATGGAGGGGGAAGCTAAAACAATTTTTGTCTTTAGCCACGCCCCCTCGAGCGATTTTCGACATTCAACAGGTGGCAGACTTGGAGATGCATGTCTGCTATTGGTTGAGCCATAGACCACGCCCCCAGAGTGCTGCCAGTGAAAAGTTCGATTCCTTCCTCATCCAATGTCCTCCCGTGGTGAGTCTTGCAGTGGAGATTACTGTTGATCACAAGCGAATCATGCAGAAAGCAGGCTAACAATGATACAACAATGAGAATAGTAAAATTTACATAGTAATGATTACAAATCGATGATCTACACAGTAGCTCAAATTACTGATAAAAGAATTATAATCCATCTCATGAGTCAATGAAATTCAATGCGATTTCCATATTGAAATGAATATTGTGAAACCATTCCCTCTACTTACGTCTTCTAATTGAGATTTTTTGGGTAGGAGGATTTCCTATCAAGAACCTTTGGTTTGAAATAATTATTGGAAAAGTTCTCATTCCAAGAAGCATTATAAGAATAAGTTTTACATGTGACAAATTATTTGATGGAGATGGATCTTTACTGATAATTTGATTATCATCGTATATTGTCGTTGTGAAGAACGTGCAAAATGATTGCTGGAAATATTTTGAAGAATTTCTGACATTATTAGTAGACTGCGCGTATTATCGAATAATATGATAGTTCAAGACTATGAGTTAAATCAGAAAGAATAAAAGTAGTTCTAAAAGAATAGATAAGATAAGATAAGATTTTTATCTGCTTTTGTTTGTCTGAAACATACAAAATCTAAAAGAATGGAAGCTACATATTAATTTTAATTTTAGTGTTGAGACTGATAGATAATAAATAAAAATTATTTGAAGTCTTAGAATGAATGTTGAAAATGGAGGCCATAGCTGCAAATGACGCAAGGCCACAGCTCACTGCTAATCATTCATCATCATTGACTTTGGTCCTTATCATCAAAAACTAATATAATTAAAATGAGAAGAAGAGCGTCAATAATTGAAGTCAAAAACGGAATAGAGAGAACTATTTGCATCATAGCTACTCATTTAAGGTTGGAAATACAAATTCAACGACCATGTTGTAGGGTGAAACGGAGAGCCAATAGGACGCGAGTTTGGAACCATTCCAAGCTATTTCACTCCTGATAGGTCAACGGTTCTAGATAAACCTTACTTGTTATCACGCCAGTAGATGTCACTAGCTGTTGGGTAATGATTCTTTTCTTGAGTTTCTCATTCAATTCAATTTCAATACGAATCTATTTTGATTATTTACTAATATGGAATACGATATTCAATACATACAGCACAATAAATACAATATTCATCATGATTAATAGCCTACAATAAGGTGATAGAAGTACATATAAAAAGATTACATTATCATTATGGAGAGCATGTATTCTTCTAAGGAATAAATCACTTCTAATGGAAGTGATCACAACTCTATGACTTCCATCCTCTCAATAAATAACTGTGAACGACATATCTATCATGGAAGAAGTCATTGTTCCTTTCTCCTCCAAAGTCCTCCTCCAGTGGTCAGTCCTCTATTGTAGTGAAGAGTATTGCTGATAACAGACAGATCATACTGAAAGCCCACCAACAATAAAATATGAGCGTAACTTTCATTATGATCTCGCTTGTTAACAACATTCATAAAGATGCACATGTTCCCATCCATGCAGATTCATCAGGATATTTTCATAATCTTTAATAATCAGGATCATTATCACTAATTTTGAACTACTCGGACTAATTTTGAACTACTTTGATTCTTTCATATTTTGATTTATTCACAGTGCCAATACAATGAAGCAGGCTAATGGTGAGCTCTACGATAGAACAAAGAATATCACTTGTTTATGATTCACACATAAGCCACAACTACAGTTAGAACATTCACAATCTATAACAAATAAGATTTCTCTCAATGATGTGTTGTGTTGTTGATCTCGCAGGTTTCTTTCTAAATAAAAATCACCTCTGCATGATGCCAAGTATCAATGGTCAGTGATCCATCTCTTGTCTCAGCAGTTTTTCTCGAGGCAAATCATTTCTGAGAAGGAGTCTGTAGGATATTATAGTTATACAGTTATAATTTATCTACGATCTATTTGTTTGAGACTATAGAATAGAAACAAGAATAGTTGATTAAGGAATAAGAAGTGCCATATAGATTTCAAAATAATCATAAAACTTAAGAAGAAGAAGAGCCATGTACATAGTAAAAAAGAAGTGCTGATCAGTGATCAATACTACAATACAAATAGTAATAGGAATAATACAGTGAACAATGAACAGTGATGCACATTGAATTATCATACTAAAATGCTATCAATATAGTAAAGTAATGAAGTAATACAATCGGACGGAATAGAACTCATTTTTATAGTACAGTATCATCTAATTGAAATTATTGTATGATTACCTAGCGATAAGACATACATAGGCCTATTCTAGAGCTCATTGGTATACCAATATTTTTAATAGTGGAAATAAAAAAAGAACTGGATCCACTCTATAATAAGTAGAAAGTATCTAAACTTCGATAACTAAACTATTTAAACTTACTAACTACAAGAATTTGACACTATCTGAAGCAAACAGAATATAGGCAGAAAGTTCTTTATAATAGATGTTGATGCGCTGACTTGAGACGTTCAGATGAGTTCACCCACCATCAGAATGGTAACTATCACACAATCTCAGGTATTCATAAACTGAGATTGACGCGATAAATACCATCTGTTAATGAGTGCTTGGCTCTTGACAATTGTGTGATGTATGTCTTGGAGACTGGAGAGATTGCTAAACTATTGCTAAAAATTGCTAATTTAGTGTAATACAATCAGAGTCAATAGAAATTCGTATCATAGGAATTAGAGTCAAAACAATTCGGATATAGGTTAGCTTTATTACAACTTCTTGATAATTTACTCAGTAATATTCAACTTAGTTATATGTTAGTTAGTTTAGGTTAGTTTATATGAGAGAAAAGTGAACGACAAAGCTGGCTGTTATAAGCTATTATGTTCATCTCCGGAAAGCAATCTTGATGTGAGAAGTTCAGATGATTTTTCCCATCAACAGAATGGTAACTATCGCCCCATGTCAGGGATTTATAAACTGACATTGGTGCAAGAGTTACCATCCGTTGATGAGTTCTTGGCTCTTGACAATGGTGTGATGCATGTCTAGTAGACCATGATGTGCCATGTTGATCAGTCCATGCAGATCCAGCAGTTCCTTTGGACAGTTTACTGATGATCAGTAAGATTTCGTAGCTGTTATAACGATTTAATAATGATTTAGTGCTGATGATGGCACAAAATGTGCTTGAAATCAAGTGTGCTGTGATATACATTCAAAATATTATAATCACAACAGACTTAACTCCCAGCACAAGTTGTATTAATAAGCTCTCTTTGATCCAATAATGGTAGGCTGGAAGGCTGGATCAGAATGTCTGAAGGAATCATGATGTGAAATTGTGAGATGTTCAGCTGAGTTTACTCATCAATAGAATGGTAACAATCACACAATCTCAGGAATTTATTTACTGAGAACTAAAACTCAGATTAATAGAAACGAATTAATATTCAAAATATTGGAATTAGCAATGGATTCCTATCAAATTCATATAAACAGTAAAATAAATTGAACACTTGAAGGAACAATGATAGTGAAAAATATGCAGGAAGGCAGTGTTTACAATCATCCTATCTGCGGAAGCAATCTTGATGTGGGAAGTTCAGATGATTTTCCACACCAACAGAATGGTAACAACCATCCAATGTCAGGGATTTATAAACTGAGATTGAAGTGGAAGTTACCATCTGTTGATGAGCAATTGGCTCTTGACAATGTTGTGATGCATGTCTTGGAGATTGCGATGTGTACAACATTAATTAATTCATGAAGGTTTAGCAGTGTATATCCATCCACAAATTGTATCACTAGCCACAAGATAAATCTATTCAAAAAATTGAGTTCAATTTAATAGATGTTCGACAATATGAAACACATTAAATGAAAGTAAATTATGAAAGACAATGCAGATCATACTCTGAGAAATAAAAGTGAAAAAGACTATCAATAAAACTCATAAATTTCTATCATTTCATGCACTTTGACTCAACATTCAATCTCATAAAATATAATGAATCAGCCAGAACAGAGCTCATTTGAATTTCACATATTGTTCATGTACATGTAACTGGTTGGTGGCTGACAACTCCCTCCACTCTGTCGACCAATCACAAGCCAGTTCAAGTCCACGCCTACAACGCACTCTCATTGGTTGATGCCATTACGTCATTGTGGCCTAGCGAAGGCGGAGCTTGAAGGCATGTCTAATGGGAGTCGAAGTGAATCACCCTATTGCTACTGCCATCTGCTGACTGAATTCGGAACCAACTTATTTCGAATGTTTTCTCAAGAAATTTGAGGAGGGCGGTGAAAATAGCTACAATCTTCAATTCGTTTGTTATCAAGTTTCCAATTTTTGTTAGGACAAAATTTAATAACTAGAGTCAAATATTTTCAGTGAAACTCAAGATTTATGATGATTCCCAATATTTTTCCTGTGAATAATTTATAATTTTCTCCGTGATGTGCTTTCAAGCAAATGAATAGAAATAAATCAATTGATAATTAAAATCTGAATAATCAATAAGTCACTAAAATTTTTCCTGTTTATTAATACAGTACAGTGTTTCCATTTCTAACTTATCCCAACCAGAAATATCCAAGCATCATTTTTAAGTGCTCTCAATGATAAAGTACGGTACAATGTTACAGTTTTGCTCAATGTAGGTAGTCCAACCAAGCAAAGAAGACCCTCTGGCAAGATGAGAAAATGACTCCAGCTCGGTCAATATTGGTTGAAAAATTATTGATTTGGTCTCAAATTGTAGATCAGAATGTTTTCTACAATTTTTTATCAAATTCAAAATTTTGAATTTTAATTTTAAATTTTAAATTTTAAATTTCAAATTTCAAATTTTAAATTGTTTTTCAATTTTAAATTTTAAATTGAAATTGAAATTGAAATTGAAAATTGAAATTGAAAATTGAAAATTGAAAATTGAAAATTGAAAATTGAAAATTGAAAATTGAAAATTGAAAATTGAAAATTGAAAATTGAAAATTGAAAATTGAAAATTGAAGATTGAAGATTGAAGATTGAAAATTGAAGATTGAAGATTGAAGATTGAAGATTGAAGATTGAAAATTGAAAATTGAAAATTGAAAATTGAAAATTGAAAATTGAAAATTGAAAATTGAAAATTGAAAATTGAAAATTGAAAATTGAAAATTGAAAATTGAAAATTGAAAATTGAAAATTGAAAATTGAAAATTGAAAATTGAAAATTGAAAATTGAAAATTGAAAATTGAAAATTGAAAATTGAAAATTGAAAATTGAAAATTTAAAATTTAAAATTGAAAATTTAAAATTTAAAATTTAAAATTTAAAATTTAAAATTTAAAATTTAAAATTTAAAATTTAAAATTTAAAATTTAAAATTTAAAATTTAAAATTTAAAATTTAAAATTTAAAATTTAAAATTTAAAATTTAAAATTTAAAATTTAAAATTTAAAATTTAAAATTTCTTTTGGCAAGATTGAGAATGACTCCAGCTCGGTCAAATTGTTTCCTAGAATTTGAGGTCAAATTGATAAATTTTAAAACAATATTGACTGAGCAACAGTCATTTTCCCATCTTGCCAGAGGGTTTTCTTTGCTTGGATAGACTATACATGGAATTAACTGGAATAGGCCTCATGCTTACATTATTGTGCAATTGTCAAAATAATGGGGAATAATAGTACATGCATAATCTGGAGTTCATTGGTAAACAAACAGTTGAGTGACAAGATTTAGAAAGGAACTAAATGAATTAGACTAAATTGAAACAAGTAATTGAACTTACTAACTAGAAGAACATGACCCACGATCTAATGATTTCATATATAAAAGCCATAAATAGGATAGGCAGTAAGTTATCAATAAAAATTTGTCACAATAAACCTGATAAGCCTAATACAGTAATTTGCTTGTATTAAACCTTCGTGTAATTTTACATTGAAGTGGAAATCATCGTTATTATGTACAGAGGAAGCATTTAAAAATATTTTATACATGTTGTGAAAAATCTTCAATCGAAACCTACTTCACCTCATCAGTCTATATTAGTTCCTAGGAGATGAAAAGAGAAAGTGAACAAGAAAGCTAGCTATAATGATGTCTTCAATACTTGACTACGATTGGCTCGCTTCCTGCGAAGGAGGGTCAGAGCTCTCGTCCAATCACAGAGCTCCATTGTAGTCATAGTGGATTCCGCCATTCCGTATTCTGAGCGGCCATTTTCTAGCTTCTGTTCAACGTATACCTATAGCTTCTAGAAACGGTATGACTATTGAAAAAGATAAACGTTAACTGGTGGAAAACATAATAATGTAAAACGTAAAGATGGCAAATTTCATGAAATTTTCTTCACAATATTTTCAACATTAAAGTTATGATGATGAATTAAACATTGAATTCAATATCAAACTGCCCGAATAAAAGCATTTCAAGTAGAAAACAGACCACACTCAGTTATGCTTTGGGAAATTTCTGTACAATTCTTTGTGGAATATAATTAATATCTAATGGATTAATGGATTAATTGTGGCATAACAAATATTATTGAATGTGTTTTTGAAGTCTCAGATTGAATATTCAAAATGGAGTTCATAGCAGCCCATGATACAGAGTCGCAGCTCACTGCTAATCATGCATCATCATTGACTTCTCTTTTTATTAAACAAAAATGAATTTGTGTTTCAAAAATGAATTCATAATGATAGAACCCTATAGATAGTGGAATTGGAAATAGTATTTCTATCAACAGGGAAATTCATAAACATAATGAAAAGTAATATAATGTGTTGTTTTATTTATAAAAATAGTCTCCATACCGGTAAAGTGCAGCTTCGAGTCTCGTTTTAGAAATCACAATTTATGTAGTTCACTATTTTGTCCATTTCATAAATTTTACTTGATAGTGCAGGCATTTGAGGCAATGGAAATTAGAAATCTTCCAATGAAAGCAGCTGAGTAGGAATTCGTTAGAAACCTCTATATGGTATGAGGGATGTGCTGATTATTTTTTTCTTTATTTTCCTTTGAGTTTCTTTATTATAATAGTTGCATTGTTGGCTCTGTTGGATTTATCGGGAAGCCGTACTATGAAGATTATTGTTGTTGAGCTATTTTTAGACTATGTTTGTTGAGTAGCTACTCAAGAGCGACAAGAAGTCGCCGGTTTTCTATTTTTAATTTGCGAGCGTGAGAACTTGGATATCCGTTTAGAAAATGTGTTATTGTAAAAACTCCCACTATTGGCTAACATTACAAATTCTCAGTTGTTTCAACCAATAATGTGAATCGTACTTATGATTCACTTACTATCTGCCCTCTGGTGACATAAATTGTAAACAGCTAGACCGTTCGCTTCTGGTGAGTGTGTTGGCTGCACGTTGTTTTTGGCTTGGCTTGGTCTGATCGCTTCATACAAGATGTTTTTTGTAACTGTTTGATTTAATAGTCTAGATGAGTGGATTTAATTAACAATATGTAACGTAAAAGAAGCCTATTAACTGTAAATATGTAGCCATCCTTGTAAAGTAGTGACATCCTTGATATATTGATGTGAAATTCACTCCAAAATCCGCTTATAAGGTAAATTCAGTTTTTGTATTTGTTAACTGTAAGAGTTATTTATTATTGGGAGTTATTATCTCCTTCTATTGAAATCTATTGCACTAATGTGATTATTATCACTTTTCTAGTTAATTAACAAAATAAGGAATTAACTGGATTCACAAAAGATTTGAAGTTTCAAGGTCAAGCCTAAATATTTGAGTAGGCTAATTCAGTTGAAAAAATTCGTTTTCTTCTAATAGATAATAGATTTTTCGTTTTTCTAGCCTATCTTATTAATCCAAGAGATGTAACAAATTTTTATTAAATTAGTATTAAATGAAAGTGAATCTTATGGTTTCTGTTTTAGTTAGAGTTAGTATCCGTATAAATCTGTTTAAATTCTGTTAAATTCGTAGATCAATTCTGTTTAAAGTAAACAAAATACGTTACATTCTGCCTTTAGTACACCTGATTGAACTTTGGTGTTACTTATACTTCAATTTAGAAAATTTATCAAGAAATCTAACTACAGTTACCTTCAAGTGGGTGAAGGAATTATTATTGATTGGATACAAATGGTTAGATAGGGAATTAGGATTTTATGAAGTAAATATTAGTTTGTGAATATTTTCTTGAACTATTTTTTGATACTATGAAGTAAATATTAGTTTGTGAACTATTTCTATTCGATACTTGGAATCTTTCAGCGGTCGAAGATACTGAAATATGCTGTTGAAAGAGATCTAATATTGGACGTTACCTACCCGTCTACATGATGAACCGTGAGGATATGGTTTCCTTGAGGGGCAACGACCAGAAGACTCATTAAGTCGCTCACAGTGGGTGTGAGTCGCTGCGAGAGTTCCGACGGCATTACCTCCAGGGGGGTTCGGCGATCAGGGAGACGAACTGGTAACTACAGTACCCAGTACCGAGGTAACGGTATTCAAATATTTAAAGAAACTTCGACTTTGTAAACAAAAAGGGATCTTCGTTTCTATAGTGATCACTATCTTCGCTTATCTTTATTTACCTCTGCGCAGAGAGTAGCATAATAATGTAATCTGAAATTTTGTATTGTTTTTTTGTAATGTTTTTTATTTAAAGTTTATAGAATACAAGGATGGCCTAAATCTAGTCGTTTTCTTGACTACTTCCAATTCCATTTAATATAAGAAACATCAGTCTTGAAATGTCTGTACTCTAAATTCAAAATTCACTAATTATCAAAATTAAGTAAAGTACAGTACATTAACTGCGCCACTCTGCTATTGGTTAAATTAACTTAATATTTGGAAAAATTAACATATTTTCAAAAACTTTATTATGTGACTGATGTTTTTTATGTGTGAATTGGTTGTAGGCCTATGATGAATTATTATAGAGTATTAAATATCGACTCCAGTCGAATAGTTGAATATAGTTGAATAATAATACTTAAATGAATTTCCAATTGAAAAAGAATAATGCTATCTTAAGATTAGAGTAACGGTAAGGTTATATTTCTGTAGGCACCTAGGTAACATCAACAACCATAATGCAACACTCACCCGTTAGGAAGCCAGCCGCTGGCCCTAGTCCACAACCCAATGTCAATTATTGGGATTGTAAAAAGATAGTTGAAGATAATTTTGACCTGACCTTGTTAAAATCTCAGAAAATTAATCCTAACTGCCTTATTAAAGAAGCATTAATGTTTGAGTTACTAACTCTAGGTTTTCCTACTCAAACGACCAAAGATGTCAATGTAGCAACTCTAAGGCAACAGTACCGTGTTGCACTGGCAGAAAACCTGATACTGTTCATAGAATTTTGTATATTGAAAGTGATTTTGAATCAACCTTTAACGATATTGAATGTCTGATTGAAAAAGAACGAATATCCCTGCAGGAAATCAGAGATGATGAGAGTAAACTACTAAGTGATAAGAAAAATGAAGTCACTAGAGCTACTTCTTACTTCTTGCATCTTATAAATAAAATTACTCAATGGTATGTCGCTATAAAAATAGCTCAGAACCAAACGTGGCTTGATAAATTCCAAGTACTTATTGAAAACTTGAAGATTAACTTCTCTTTGATTTTGGAAAACCAAGAAATAGTAAAAACTAGACCACCTTCTCCCAGTTTCTTACCCGATGCGAGAGAAACCTGTGTTGATAACCCATTTGACCAATTGTTTCGAACGACTTTACAGGTTAAAGAACAATCAAGACCTACTAACGTACGTATCGTGGAGCCCGGTGTAAGCAACAACAATGAGAATAATGTATCAATAGCAACAACTGTAGTACCACGGTATGTACCCCCACAAGGTACGAATGCCTCTGTTGTTCAAGGTAATATACCCCTGCAATCTAGTGATGTAGGTATTTCACAGTTTGTAGGCACAACCAGTAATGAAAATAATTTGTCAATTGCATCAAACGTCATACCACAGTATGTACCAACTCAAGCTATGAATGCACCAGTTGTTCACAGACCTTTACAATCTAGTAATCTAGGCGCTTCACCACAAGTATTCAATAGTCTGTTCAACAAGTTACCTAATCCCATTGAACATCTTATTCAAAATTTACCTGTAACGGATGGATTAGACGTTGATAGTTTGCTTCAATTCTTATCTGTTACATTGAATATACAAGAACGCTCAACTCTAAACGATATTCAGCTTCTAAATTTGATACATTCGCACGCTCTAGGTCCTTTAGCTGACAGATTAACGTTTGCAATAAATAATAACTGGTCATTTGATTTTTTCATGCTGAGGTACTGAACTATTTCATTCCTCAAAGATTGCTTTCAGTAATTGAAAAAGAAAAATTTTACAGACTTCAAGGATCGAATGAAGCTCTGTCTGCATTCATTGTCAGTATAAAAGAAGCAGCTCGCTTATTAAGACTTAATAAATCCGAATCTGAAATTGTTGGTAATATTTGTTCTGGACTCAATAGAGAGGAACGGTCAAGATTAGTTTTTCAAAGTCGACCCTGTACTTTTAACGAACTTAATTTGATTGCTGTTCAATCCCAAAATCTAAGATTTGCTGATGTAGAAAGAGAACGATTTGAGACAACTACGTCCAGTCATCCTCGAATTCAAAAAATCAATACTAATTCTAATCGTATAAATTGCTATCATTGTTCTAAACCGGGCCATATAGCCAAAAATTGCTTTAGGAATCCAGAGAGTGCTAATTATCATACTCAATCTAAAAATCAAGGTAACAGGCCTTCTGCCACATTCAATAACGTGAGAAAACCTGATAATGTCAAGTGTTATTCCTGTCAAAAGTTCGGACATTACCAACGAAATTGTAAAGAGAAGAAAACCTGACAATTAAATAGAAACCGAAACAGGTATCCACGTAAATTTCAAGTTACAAATAGTATCAATAATAATGAAGAAAATAAGTTTAATAAGAGAGTGAATTATGTAAGTCAAACTGAACTTCCTACTTCTTATCCTAGTAAAAATTATAAAAAGAAGAAACTTGACAAACAAAAAAGACAATCCAGAAGAGACAAAAAACACCCAGCTAATTATAAAATCAAAGCCCTTTCTAATGGAGTTATTCCTTTCATAGAATGTCAATTAGGTACTTTAAATCCGATTTCGACAGTCGCTCTGATTGATTCAGGTGCTGTAAGGAGCCTCATATCTAAATCTTTGATTCAACAACTTGAAACGACAAATTCAAATTTAATTTTCGAACCTGAAAACTTAAAATGTACAACTGCAAATAAAGGTCAACTTTTAATCACGGAATCAGTAGTACTGAAAATTAAGATAGAAAATTTTAGTTGGAAGTTCAAATTCTTCATATGTGAGACTCTGTCTGTACCTGTAATTATAGGATGTGATTTCATTCATCATGCAAAATTGGTTCCTGATTTGTTCAATAAAATATACTTTTTCGGTTTCAGACCTAGTTTCAAATTTGAATTGGGATGTAATGCGGATACGTTAATGGGGAAATTGCAGAATAACCTTATGATTGATAATCAAGGAAGTAATTTGGGAAAAGACGAACAAAACAGGTTAGCTCAAGTACTAAAAAGGTATGACGACGTTTTGACTCTCAAACTAGGTTTAACTAATCTAACCGAATATGAAATCAAATTAGTTTCTGATAAACCAGTTAGGAAAGCTCCCTATCAACTCGATCCAGAAAGAATGAATATTCTAAATGAGGAAGTGAAGAAAATGTTGAAAGAGGGAATAATAGTTAAATCTCAGAGTAATTACGCTAGCCCCGTTTTCCTAGTTCCAAAGCCAACGGCTCACATCGTGTAGTAATTGACTACAGAGCAGTTAACAAACAAATAAGTTTGGATTCTGTTCCTTTGCCTAGTGTTGAAACAGCTTTTCATTGGTTCCATGGTGCTAAGTATTACACTTGTTTAGACCTCAATCAATCCTATTATCAAATACCTTTGAAAAAAGAATGTCGGCACATAACTAGTTTTTGTACTATGCAAAATGTTTATGAATTTACTAGAGTACCTTTTGGGCTGTCAGTGGGCGCACAAGCTTTGTCTTCTGTCCTTGACACTTTATTTGAAGAAGAAAAGTTCAAATTTGTTTACCACTATCTCGATGATATAGTAATATATTCTAAAGATTTCAATTCTCATTTAAAACATATCGAAATTATTTTGTCTAAATTGAGGAATGCTGGTTTTACTGTGAATCCTGAAAAGGCACAATTTGCCAAAGAACGTATCTCTTTTCTTGGTCACATTGTTGATCAACATGGAGTTTCCATTGATCCAAGTAGAACACAAAAAATCAGGGATTTTCCTCCACCCAAAAATCCTAAGGGCGTTGCCCGTTTTATTGGTATGGTTGGATACTTTCATAAATTTATTCCAAATTTTGCTGAAATTGCTGCTCCTATTAATGCCCTAAGAAAGAAAAATGTAAAATTTATTTGGAAAGAAGAACATGCAAATGCTTTTGAAAAGTTGAAGAAGGCAATTACAACGCCTCCTATTTTAATGACAGCCGATTTTTCGAAAAAGTTTGTTCTTCAAACAGACGGTTCCAGTACGGCAATAGCAGCTGTACTCTGTCAGGAAATTGACAACATACTTAAACCTATAGCATATGCATCGAGAAAATTAACACAACAAGAGTGTAAATATTCGACCTATGAAATAGAGTGTTTGGCTGCCATTTGGGGTATGGAAAGATTCCGTTTCTATTTAGCGCATAATAAATTTCTTCTTCTTACTGATAATTCAGCTTTGTCCTATGTTCTAAATCACCCCCGTCAAAACGGAAGAATGGGAAGATGGACACTTAGACTATTGTGTTTTCAATTTGATGTTAAACACATTCCCGGAAAAGATAATGTAATTGCTGATTGTCTGTCACGTATGTATCAGATAGAAGACAATAATATTGAACAAGAAAACAAAACTGAAATTGAAGTAGATAACTTATTGAATCTTGTAAATTCACTAAATCTTAGTGATTTCCCTTTAGTATTTACCGATATTAAAACTCATCAAACAAAAGATCCGTTCTGTAATGAAATTTTACAAAAAATTTCCGATGGAATTGATCAATTTCCATACTCTGTTTCCAAAGGAGTACTAGTTTACAAACACCGAAATCAAGATAATCTTAAAATAGTAGTTCCAAAGTTTCTTGTACCGCTTGTATTCAAATACTTTCACTCATCTCCAGTCGGCGGACACTTAGGTATTTCAAAGACTATGAATAAAATTTTAGAGAATTTTTACTGGAAGGGAATTGGTAAAGATATTGCGTTACTTGTAAAATCGTGTGAAATATGTGGAAAAAGCAAGCCTGCTCAAAAGCAGAATTTTGGTTTCTTAGCATCAAAAATTGTAGCTCCAATGTAAAGCTATGTAAAGCTTAGTAAAGCTCCAATGGATAAATTCTATTGTGACGTAGTTGGTCCGTTAGTGAGGAGCACTCAAGGACACACCCACATTTTTAGCTGTGTAGACGGATTTTCAAAATTCTCGTTTCTATTATCAATTAGGAAAGCTAACACTAATTCCATCATTAAGTGTTTAAAATCAATTTTCGTAAATTGTTCAGTCCCAAAAGGTATTGTTACTGACAATGCTTCTATTTTCACGTCAAATAAATTTAAACAATTCTGCTTTCAATTAGGGATTGAGCACATAACAACGTCACCATTTTATCCAAACCCTAATCAAGTAGAAAGATTACATAGGAATCTCAGAAGTGCTCTTATTGCCTTCCACGGTGAATCTCAGACGAAGTGGGATGAAAGTTTGTCATGGATTCCACTAGCTTTCAACTTATCCCAACACGACAGTACTGGATGTACCCCTTTTTCACTTATGTACCGATTCAAACCTAACCATCCTTTACAAAACGCTTGGAAAATCGACGATATATTACCCTCAAAGTATACTGAAAATACTTTGCGAATTTGGCAAAAAGCTAAAGAAAATTTGACTAAATCACATGATAAGGTAAAAGCCAGATATGATAAACATAGGTCTCCAATCCCTTATAAGATAGGTGATTTAGTGTGGTTGAAAACTCATATATTGAGTAATAAAGCTAATAAGATTTCACAGAAACTCAGTTACAGATGGCGTGGTCCATACGTTATTGAGAGATGGCTAAGTCCAGTTACTGCTGGTTTACACGACCCAGACACGGGTATGTTCTTCCAAAAAGCACATGTATCTCATCTGAAAAGGTACTACCCCCGTAGAGACGATAATGGTGATTGATAAATCAAGGATAACTAGAGTAAACCTCTTTCCTTATTCTTCATTCATATGAGACAAGTTTCTGTCTGATTGATCCATTAATTGTATTTGTTCCGGCAAGTATAGACAAATTATCTATTATTAAAGGCTATGCGCGCAGTCTGATAACTAGATACCCTGATTAAAACAATCTTGAGCTCATTGTTAGTCTAATTAAGAAACTATAACTGTGTATAGAAGTAATAAAGTGTAAAACGTGTAGTATGTAATTGTATAAACTAAGTATTGTATCAGCGTATCATAAAAGTATTCTTTTTAAAGTCATTAGATATCACTATGAAATAATCGTATAACATTGCAATGTGTAGACCTAATATTCAGTCAATGCCGTAACCTTGAACTTTGAGAAATGTGTCAAGACGTTTGAGACATAACATTCGAACTTATAGACGTGCTTAAAACTGATGATTCAAGTTGTTTAGCAATAGGGAAACTGTAAATCAGATGTAAATCTTAAATTAACTATAAATATTATAATATGTTGAACCATTACTCTTGTTGAAATTAGTAAATATATTGTCCCATTGTATTTGTTAGTGATATTTAACTTCGATCACTCTTGATTGAAAAATATAAAGGATAAGTTTCTTTTTTGAAGGATATAATTTTTATTTAAATTTTTGATGGTGAATATTTCAAACCAGTTACTGTGTGAAGTTTTTATCCATCCTTTTTAAGTATTTAATTTTGTAAGCTGATGTATTTGTATATTACCCTTTACAGTAATAATAGTGTAACCAATAATATGAGATTGATGATAGAGATATAAATTTTCGAATATGACATTGAAGTATGAATTTAGAATGATTAATATTTAGGTAGTTAGATCCTCTGAGATAATTCAAGTAACAGACTTGATAGAAACGTCCTTATGTACACCTTGAAGGAACAATGATAGTGAAAAATATGCAGGAAGGCAGTGTTTACAATCATCCTATCTGCGGGAAGCAATCTTGATGTGGGAAGTTCAGATGATTTTCCACACCAACAGAATGGTAACAACCATCCAATGTCAGGGATTTATAAACTGAGATTGAAGTGGAAGTTACCATCTGTTGATGAGCAATTGGCTCTTGACAATGTTGTGATGTATGTCTTGGAGATTGCGATGTGTACAACATTAATTAATTCATGAAGGTTTAGCAGTGTATATCCATCCACAAATTGTATCACTAGCCACAAGATAAATCTATTCAAAAAATTGAGTTCAATTTAATAGATGTTCGACAATATGAAACACATTAAATGAAAGTAAATTATGAAAGACAATGCAGATCATACTCTGAGAAATAAAAGTGAAAAAGACTATCAATAAAACTCATAAATTTCTATCATTTCATGCACTTTGACTCAACATTCAATCTCATAAAATATAATGAATCAGCCAGAACAGAGCTCATTTGAATTTCACATATTGTTCATGTACATGTAACTGGTTGGTGGCTGACAACTCCCTCCACTCTGTCGACCAATCACAAGCCAGTTCAAGTCCACGCCTACAACGCACTCTCATTGGCTGATGCCATTACGTCATTGTGGCCTAGCGAAGGCGGAGCTTGAAGGCATGTCTAATGGGAGTCGAAGTGAATCACCCTATTGCTACTGCCATCTGCTGACTGAATTCGGAACCAACTTATTTCGAATGTTTTCTCAAGAAATTTGAGGAGGGCGGTGAAAATAGCTACAATCTTCAATTCGTTTGTTATCAAGTTTCCAATTTTTGTTAGGACAAAATTTAATAACTAGAGTCAAATATTTTCAGTGAAACTCAAGATTTATGATGATTCCCAATATTTTTCCTGTGAATAATTTATAATTTTCTCCCTGATGTGCTTTCAAGCAAATGAATAGAAATAAATCAATTGATAATTAAAATCTGAATAATCAATAAGTCACTAAAATTTTTCCTGTTTATTAATACAGTACAGTGTTTCCATTTCTAACTTATCCCAACCAGAAATATCCAAGCATCATTTTTAAGTGCTCTCAATGATAAAGTACGGTACAATGTTACAGTTTTGCTCAATGTAGGTAGTCCAACCAAGCAAAGAAGACCCTCTGGCAAGATGAGAAAATGACTCCAGCTCGGTCAATATTGGTTGAAAAATTATTGATTTGGTCTCAAATTGTAGATCAGAATGTTTTCTACAATTTTTTATCAAATTCAAAATTTTGAATTTTAATTTTAAATTTTAAATTTTAAATTTTAAATTTCAAATTTTAAATTGTTTTTCAATTTTAAATTTTAAATTGAAATTGAAATTGAAATTGAAATTGAAATTGAAAATTGAAAATTGAAAATTGAAAATTGAAAATTGAAAATTGAAAATTGAAGATTGAAGATTGAAGATTGAAGATTGAAGATTGAAGATTGAAGATTGAAGATTGAAAATTGAAAATTGAAAATTGAAAATTGAAAATTGAAAATTGAAAATTGAAAATTGAAAATTGAAAATTGAAAATTGAAAATTGAAAATTGAAAATTGAAAATTGAAAATTGAAAATTGAAAATTGAAAATTGAAAATTGAAAATTGAAAATTGAAAATTGAAAATTTAAAATTTAAAATTTAAAATTTAAAATTTAAAATTTAAAATTTAAAATTTCTTTTGGCAAGATTGGAAAATGACTCCAGCTCGGTCAAATTGTTTCCTAGAATTTGAGGTCAAATTGATAAATTTTAAAACAATATTGACTGAGCAACAGTCATTTTCCCATCTTGCCAGAGGGTTTTCTTTGCTTGGATAGACTATACATGGAATTAACTGGAATAGGCCTCATGCTTACATTATTGTGCAATTGTCAAAATAATGGGGAATAATAGTACATGCATAATCTGGAGTTCATTGGTAAACAAACAGTTGAGTGACAAGATTTAGAAAGGAACTAAATGAATTAGACTAAATTGAAACAAGTAATTGAACTTACTAACTAGAAGAACATGACCCACGATCTAATGATTTCATATATAAAAGCCATAAATAGGATAGGCAGTAAGTTATCAATAAAAATTTGTCACAATAAACCTGATAAGCCTAATACAGTAATTTGCTTGTATTAAACCTTCGTGTAATTTTACATTGAAGTGGAAATCATCGTTATTATGTACAGAGGAAGCATTTAAAAATATTTTATACATGTTGTGAAAAATCTTCAATCGAAACCTACTTCACCTCATCAGTCTATATTAGTTCCTAGGAGATGAAAAGAAAGTGAACAAGAAAGCTAGCCATAATGATGTCTTCAATACTTGACTACGATTGGCTCGCTTCCTGCGAAGGAGGGGTCAGAGCTCTCGTCCAATCACAGAGCTCCATTGTAGTCATAGTGGATTCCGCCATTCCGTATTCTGAGCGGCCATTTTCTAGCTTCTGTTCAACGTATACCTATAGCTTCTAGAAACGGTATGACTATTGAAAAAGATAAACGTTAACTGGTGGAAAACATAATAATGTAAAACGTAAAGATGGCAAATTTCATGAAATTTTCTTCACAATATTTTCAACATTAAAGTTATGATGATGAATTAAACATTGAATTCAATATCAAACTGCCCGAATAAAAGCATTTCAAGTAGAAAACAGACCACACTCAGTTATGCTTTGGGAAATTTCTGTACAATTCTTTGTGGAATATAATTAATATCTAATGGATTAATGGATTAATTGTGGCATAACAAATATTATTGAATGTGTTTTTGAAGTCTCAGATTGAATATTCAAAATGGAGTTCATAGCAGCCCATGATACAGAGTCACAGCTCACTGCTAATCATGCATCATCATTGACTTCTCTTTTTATTAAACAAAAATGAATTTGTGTTTCAAAAATGAATTCATAATGATAGAACCCTATAGATAGTGGAATTGGAAATAGTATTTCTATCAACAGGGAAAATTCATAAACATAATGAAAAGTAATATAATGTGTTGTTTTATTTATAAAAATAGTCTCCATACCGGTAAAGTGCAGCTTCGAGTCTCGTTTTAGAAATCACAATTTATGTAGTTCACTATTTTGTCCATTTCATAAATTTTACTTGATAGTGCAGGCATTTGAGGCAATGGAAATTAGAAATCTTCCAATGAAAGCAGCTGAGTAGGAATTCGTTAGAAACCTCTATATGGTATGAGGGATGTGCTGATTATTTTTTTCTTTATTTTCCTTTGAGTTTCTTTATTATAATAGTTGCATTGTTGGCTCTGTTGGATTTATCGGGAAGCCGTACTATGAAGATTATTGTTGTTGAGCTATTTTTAGACTATGTTTGTTGAGTAGCTACTCAAGAGCGACAAGAAGTCGCCGGTTTTCTATTTTTAATTTGCGAGCGTGAGAACTTGGATATCCGTTTAGAAAATGTGTTATTGTAAAAACTCCCACTATTGGCTAACATTACAAATTCTCAGTTGTTTCAACCAATAATGTGAATCGTACTTATGATTCACTTACTATCTGCCCTCTGGTGACATAAATTGTAAACAGCTAGACCGTTCGCTTCTGGTGAGTGTGTTGGCTGCACGTTGTTTTTGGCTTGGCTTGGTCTGATCGCTTCATACAAGATGTTTTTTCGTAACTGTTTGATTTAATAGTCTAGATGAGTGGATTTAATTAACAATATGTAACGTAAAAGAAGCCTATTAACTGTAAATATGTAGCCATCCTTGTAAAGTAGTGACATCCTTGATATATTGATGTGAAATTCACTCCAAAATCCGCTTATAAGGTAAATTCAGTTTTTGTATTTGTTAACTGTAAGAGTTATTTATTATTGGGAGTTATTATCTCCTTCTATTGAAATCTATTGCACTAATGTGATTATTATCACTTTTCTAGTTAATTAACAAAATAAGGAATTAACTGGATTCACAAAAGATTTGAAGTTTCAAGGTCAAGCCTAAATATTTGAGTAGGCTAATTCAGTTGAAAAAATTCGTTTTCTTCTAATAGATAATAGATTTTTCGTTTTTCTAGCCTATCTTATTAATCCAAGAGATGTAACAAATTTTTATTAAATTAGTATTAAATGAAAGTGAATCTTATGGTTTCTGTTTTAGTTAGAGTTAGTATCCGTATAAATCTGTTTAAATTCTGTTAAATTCGTAGATCAATTCTGTTTAAAGTAAACAAAATACGTTACATTCTGCCTTTAGTACACCTGATTGAACTTTGGTGTTACTTATACTTCAATTTAGAAAATTTATCAAGAAATCTAACTACAGTTACCTTCAAGTGGGTGAAGGAATTATTATTGATTGGATACAAATGGTTAGATAGGGAATTAGGATTTTATGAAGTAAATATTAGTTTGTGAATATTTTCTTGAACTATTTTTTGATACTATGAAGTAAATATTAGTTTGTGAACTATTTCTATTCGATACTTGGAATCTTTCAGCGGTCGAAGATACTGAAATATGCTGTTGAAAGAGATCTAATATTGGACGTTACCTACCCGTCTACATGATGAACCGTGAGGATATGGTTTCCTTGAGGGGCAACGACCAGAAGACTCATTAAGTCGCTCACAGTGGGTGTGAGTCGCTGCGAGAGTTCCGACGGCATTACCTCCAGGGGGGTTCGGCGATCAGGGAGACGAACTGGTAACTACAGTACCCAGTACCGAGGTAACGGTATTCAAATATTTAAAGAAACTTCGACTTTGTAAACAAAAAGGGATCTTCGTTTCTATAGTGATCACTATCTTCGCTTATCTTTATTTACCTCTGCGCAGAGAGTAGCATAATAATGTAATCTGAAATTTTGTATTGTTTTTTTGTAATGTTTTTTATTTAAAGTTTATAGAATACAAGGATGGCCTAAATCTAGTCGTTTTCTTGACTACTTCCAATTCCATTTAATATAAGAAACATCAGTCTTGAAATGTCTGTACTCTAAATTCAAAATTCACTAATTATCAAAATTAAGTAAAGTACAGTACAGGGAATTCCAAGTAGGGATTTATTATATCAAGATTATACTGTGTACTGCATAAAACTGGATACAATGTAGGCTACAAAGGGATTGAATGGAAGATTATTTGAGTGTAATGCTGAATTTAGATTTATGAGAGTTCAAATTACATATAACAAAAATACTTACATTTGTTGATTTTGGGTCGAGCTCTGTAGAACTATGAATCATGTTGGTGTAATAAAATGTGCGTCTTCTCATAACCGTGCAATACATGGAAGGAACAATGATTGTATCAGCACGGGAATGAGAAGGAGCACAAGTTGCAGTGATTTGATGACTCTGCAACTTTGATGATCTTATGAGTATGTTGTCAATGGCTCGATGTTTAGAAGATCAGACGATTGAATCACACACAAATATGTAACTCTCCAGAGATTTGTTCCCACGGTACTGTATAAACAAACCACTGGTGAATAGCAAATTGTGTGTGATGAAGCAAAGCAGTGATGCTGTGTTGTAAGCTGTAGATGTGGTTGATGACAGCCAAGATGGAGCGATCAAGTTTATCCCAGTGAACATCCCACACAAAATTATCATTAATCAGCTGAGAAGGAGGTTCAGTGAGACAAACATGAATGTATAATTTCAGAAGGAAGATTATCATAATGAATAAAACTTACTGATCTAGTGTAACCAGGGCATTCCATCAAAAAATATTGGTAATATTAGAACAAAGCATAGAAGTTCATCTTATTAGAACGATTTATCTTAGTTTATCAAAGGAGATCCTAGAATATAGATTCATAGGAGAAAATCACAGGAATCTAAGAAGAATAGGAGCTACATAATAGCTTGAGGATTGAAGCATAAAAAATTTCAAAGTTTCAGAAGAAATATTCAGAATAGAGCTCATAACTGCCAAGAACAAGTCACATATCACAGCCAATAATATTCATCATCATTGATTTCAGTTTTCACCCTGAAATAACACTATAACAACAAGAAAGAATTATCAAGGAACAATTTTTTAATAATAATATCTCATTTATATTGGTAATTGCATACAAATCAACAGCGAAAGTTATGAACTCCTAATATAGCAGGAGAAGTATAGCATTTTGTAATGACTTAGATGAATAGATAGAAAGCTCTCTCTCAAATTGGAGACAACGGTGATGATGATGATTTGCACTCAAGATAGCACAACTTTGAAGATCAGACGATAAGACCATTCACAAATTGCAGCCCCTCAGTTATTAATTGGGAAAGTATAAACAATTAATACCTGAGGCGCCACGAATTGTGAATGGTGGACAATGTTTCAGCAGTTCATCTGAGGTGGAGTAACTGATGATTGATAACTTGATGATTGAGCAGCCTTGAAGATGTTTCATTCAAAATTCGGATGAAGAAGATGAAAGTGATTAGAACTCTATGACTCACACCTTCTTCATACAGAGCTGTGAACGATATTCCTATCATGGAAGAAGTCTATGTTCCTTCCTCCTCTTGAGTCCTTCTCCAGAATAAAGCTTATTTTGATAGTATAATCCAAATGTTCAGTTACCTATGATAAACTTGAATAATTGTTTGAACGAACGCCAAAATAAAAGAAGATACTCGTAGCCTAATACCGTATACTATACATAACATAGGCCATTCTGGAGTTCATTGTCATGAAAGCACTGGATGATTGAGATTCAAAGATCCAATTCTATCAGTAACTTAGGCTATGAGATTCAGGATTTAATTGAATCTGATCAAACTAGAAACATGAAAATAATTGAAATCATGAAATCATTGAATCTGATTAAACTATATTATACATGGTATACTATACAATATACATGCTGAACTATCTTGAAATATTGACTAGAAGGAACTGACCCTTGACGTAATACTTACAGAATGTAAGAATTCTTGGAATAACACAAAATTTAACAATCTGTATCAAGGTTTTAACAAAAATATTATTCAAGGTCTCAGAATGAATGTTAGAAATTGAGTTCAGCTGTCAATGAAACAGAGCCGGAGCTTACTTCTAATCATACAAAATCATTGACTTTAATAGAAAAACTATTCTTTTACTAATGGAATAGACAGAAAAGGAGTAGAAACTCAGAGTCAACTTTTAGATTAACAGTAAGAGTTACCATCCGTTGATGAGTGCTTGGCTCTTGACAATGTTGGTGGACAATACTTGAGTATGAAGTGAAGTGGAGTGTATAATTTCTGTCTCTTTGGCTTCTGTTCTGATGAGTGATGATTGTTGATTGATGACTTGCAAGAGCTGCCTTAAAGATAGTTTCATCCAAAATTCGAGGAAGAGGAGGTGGAAGTGAATAGAATTACATCATTTCCACCCCACTTCCTGGAACTGTGAACGACATTTACAAAATTGGAGAGTTCCATTCCTTCCTCCTCCAATGTCCTCCCGTGGTGAGTCTTGCAATGGAGATTACTGTTGATAACAAGCGAATCATGCATAAAGCAGGCTAACAATGATACAACAATGAGAATAGTAAAATTTACATAGTAATGATTACAAATCGATGATTCACACAGTAGCTCAAATTACTGATTAATATAATTAAGAATTATAATCCATCTCATGAGTCATCAACCATGAAATTGGCTACTAAAAATTCAATGCGATTTCCATATTGAAATGAATATTGTGAAACCATTCCCTCCTCTTACGTCTTCTAATTGAGATTTTTTGGGTAGAAGGATTTCCTATCAAGAACCTTTGGTTTGAAATAATTATTGGAAAAGTTCTCATTCCAAGAAGCATTTCAAGAACAAGTTTTACATGTGACATATTATTTGATGGAGATGGATCTTTACTGATAATTTGATTATTATCGTATATTGTCGTTGTGAAGAACGTGCAAAATGATTGCTGGAAATATTTTAAAGAATTTCTGACATTTAGACTGCGCGTATTATCGAATAATATGATAGTTCAAGACTATGAGTTAAATCAGAAAGAATAAAAGTAGTTCTAAAAGAATAGATAAGATAAGATAAGATTTTTATCTGCTTTTGTTTCTCTGAAACATACAAAATCCAAAAGAATAGAAGCTACATATTAATTTTAATTTTAGTGTTGAGACTGATAGATAATAAATAAGAAAAAATTATTTGAAGTCTCAGAATGAATGTTGAAAATGGAGGCCATAGCTGCAAATGACGCAAGGCCACAGCTCACTGCTAATCATTCATCATCATTGACTTTGGTCCTTATCATCAAAAAGTAATACTATCAAAATGAGAAGAAGAGTGTCAATAATTGAAGTCAAAAACGGAATAGAGAGAACTATCTCGTATTTGCATCATAGCTACTCATTTGAGGTTGGAAATACAAATTCAACGATCATGTTGTAGGGTGAAACGGAGAGCCAATAGGACGCGAGTTTGGAACCATTCCAAGCTATTTCACTCCTGATAGGTCGACTTTTCTAAATAAACCTTACTTGATATCACGCCAGTAGATGGCACTAGCTGTTGGGTAATGATTCTTATCTTGAGTTTCTCATTTAATTTCAATTCGAATCTATTTAGATTATTTACTAATATGGAATACGATATTCAATAAATACATTACAATAAATACAATATTCATCATGATTAATAGCCTACAATAAGGTGATAGAAGTACATATGAAAAGATTACATTATTATTATGGAGAACATGTATTCTTCTATCATGAAATACTAAAAAAATAGAAATAAATACAATATTATCCATTATGACTAAATATACAATAAATTTAGTTACTAGTAATTACATAGTAATACAACTCCCTATATTTATATTTCTCACATTGTTACATATCTTCTATTGATTCAATCCATTCGATGAATTTTGTAGTAATACAAAGATACTGCGTTGTATTGTCTTGTAGGTTGAGAGAGCAGGAGCAATATTCATCAACAGAATGTACTCATCTCACATCACATTTTAAAGTGATAACTGATGTGCTCCAAGATGAATACAATATTGTAAATGACATAGTTCATCCCCATATTCTTATTCACTGATGTTGTGCTATTGACGGTCTGACGAA
The DNA here is from genome assembly GCA_017141385.1 of Sogatella furcifera. Lineage (NCBI taxonomy): Eukaryota > Metazoa > Arthropoda > Insecta > Hemiptera > Delphacidae > Sogatella > Sogatella furcifera. The sequence goes on along the minus strand of CM029546.1, from coordinate 398,496 downwards.
ATTGTCAATCACACCTTGAGTTTCATTATCATTTCATTGAGGGAATTCAAACGAAATGAGAATGAAGTTCAATATTGTGAATGACTTGACGGATCTGGATTACATACGCACACTCTTGTTGTCTTGAATTCCCCTTCCATTGATAGATTAGAAGTAGATGATGTGTTGTGTGTTGTTGATCGCTGCAGATGCGAACAAAGATATCGTGAGGCCATGAGGAACCAAATTCTCCAAATGAATTTAGTTCTGCATGACCTCAAGTATCAATGCTCAGTGATTCGATCCATCTCTTGAAGCAGCTGTATTACGTTCCTTGAGACAAATTATTTCTGAGAAGGAGTCTGTAGGATATTAAAGTTGCAGTTATTACGATCGTATTTATCTACGATCTATTTGTTTGAAAATTACATAATAAAAACGCCAGAATAATTACAGAATAATAATAATAATAATTACAGAATAAGAAGTGCCATATAGATTACAAAATAATCATAGAATTTGAGTAGAAGAAGAAGAACAATGTACAAAGTAAATAAGATAATGCTGATCAGTGATCAATACCACAATACAAAAAGTAATGGGAATACTACAGTGAACAATGAACAGTGATGTACATTAAATTATCATACTGAAATATTATCAATAAAGTGAAATAATGAAGTAATACAATTGGTCATAATAAAAGCTCATTTCGAAATGTACTATTGATCAATAGTACAGTGTCATCTAGGTATATCATTCAGGTATATAATACATAAACTAAAATTATTGTATGATAACCAAGCGATAAGACATATTCTAGAGTTCATTGGTATACCAATATTTGTTCTGCTAATAATTATCTGAAGAGAGAGCATGTAGAAAGATGTTATACATATTCTAAATAACATTCTCGTATCGATTAATTAATCAGCACACATATAATAATTATTCATCATCATCGACTTCAGTTCTTACCAAAATATCCACTTTGAGAAATCAGAGAAAGACTAATGATGATTAAGATGTGATAATTTGAACTCAACTTAGCACAACGTTGAAGATCAGACAAAAATACCATTCACAAATTGTAGCTCCTACAGATATTAATTGACAGAGAATAAACCATAATGAATTAATACCTGAGCCACGAATTGTGAATGGTGAACGATGTTGCAGCAGTTGAGCCGAGGTGGAGTAACTAATAATTGATGATTTGATGATTGATGGTTGATGAATTGATTATTGATAACTTGATGATTGATCAGCCATGACGATCGTTTCATTCAAAATTCGGGTGAAGAAGATGGAAGTATTTAGAACTGTATTGCCCGGTTTTTTCAAGCACACTCAAACTTGAATGGCCCTCAAGTTTACATTCAACAATTTCCATTTCCTAAACTTTGAATGGAAATGTCAGCTGTTCTATCGAAATTTAAGGGTCTCTCAAGTTCTAGTGTGCTTGGAAAAACCCGGCATCAGACTCACACCTTCTTCATACAGAACTGTGAACGACATTTCCATCATGGAAGAAGTCAATGTTCCTACCTCCTACAAAGTCCTTCTCCATTGGTCAGTCCTCCTCCTCAGTGAAGATTACTGTTGATAACAGGCAGACCATACTGAAAGCATGCCAACAATAAAATATGAGTGTAACTTTGATTATGATCTCACCTGTTAGAAACTTGCATATAGATACAGATATCCTATTGTATTGCAGCTTGATCAGGATCAAATGTGTAATATTATTATTTTTAAATGACTGAAAATCTACTTTCGAATCAATTATTCGAAACAAAGTAATTTATCATAATTTCATTCTATACAGAAGCTATAATACAATAAATATAAATATAATACGAGGATTAGGGTTTTGAGTTAGGGTTATGGATTAGAGTTATGCTCAGCTATACATTTGAACAAAGAATATCACTCGTTTATTATTTACACAACAAGCTTAACTACAGATGAGAAATTCACGATTTATTCCATATGTGAAAAACTCTTAGTAACTAAGGTACTCATGTGTTAACAATGCTATTGCTTGGATGTGAATAAATCAGTTACTCAACTAAGAGAAGTAATTCATGAACACAGAGAGGAAAAGATTCTTGTGACAATTAAGAATAGGAGAACTTGGCCCTCGATCCAATGCTTACAGAATGAATAGATTCTCGATGGAAATCTGCCACAAGAATAATGTTGCATATATTAAAGATATGGATCATTCAACTTGGAGGTAGAAATCGTTATAATTATTGACAGTTTTTAGACAGCGTTTGACAGTCTTTTAGACAGACTTTGAAGACAGAAGAATTTAGAAATATATTGTGAGAGATCTTCATGTAAGGAAGAAATGAACGAGGAAGCTGGCTGTCATGCTGTCTCCAATGCTTGACTACGATTGGCCCGCTGTCTGCAGAGGAGGAGTCAGAGCTCTCGTCCAATCATAGAGCTTCATCGTAGTCTTAGTGAAATCCGCCATTTCGAATTCTAATCAGCCATTTCCTGGACATCAAGCTACATTACATATCTCAATACAAACATAAGATATTATCAGTATATTCGACTAATTATAAAATTTCCATGATAATTCAAAATTCTAATCCTGAGTGCTCCATTTGTTCCCAAGTTTACAAAACAAGTTCACATAAGTATAAAAAACTGCTATATTTTGAAAGAGCTGGATGAACACAGTGCTAATAGTTGGTGATATAATTATGGGCTATTGTAGAGTTGTTTGCAGCCGAGATGTGGTTGTGGTCTCTGACAGCCAAGATGAAGCTACTCAAGTTTATCCTCCTCAACCTTCACAAAAACATTGTGATTATCCTGTTCTTGTGAGGGATGAGAAGGACAACCAAGAATGTATTGCAGGATCAGATGAGCAGGCGCGGTATATAAAATGGAGTTCATAGCTGCCAAGAACATGTCGCAGCTCACTGCAAATCGTATTAATTAACATAGAGAAATATTTACATCAATTTTAATTGTATTGAGAATTGATTATTTGAATTTGAATTTTATTTGCCAAAAAATACATTGTATACAAATAAAGATGATAATGAAACATGAGTTATAATATCGTCCAATCACAAAGCTCCATCGTAGTCCAAGTGGATTCCGCCATTACGTATTCTAAGCTGCCATTTTCTAGCGTCTGTTAAACGCAATACAGTTTCTAAAAACGTTAACTGGTGAAAAATATATAGCCAACTTGATATGCAATATTTCTGATTATTTCCTAATTCAAACTTGAAGTTTAACGTTGATGTGGGGTTAGACGACTTTGAATATCATATCATGAGGAGAATTTAAAGAGGTTAATTTGAAGGATTAATAATTGAGGTATCAAAAAAATATTAATGTGTTTTCAAAGTTTTAAAATGATTCAAAGTGTTAAGTCTCAGAGTGAATATTCAAAACAAAGTTAATAGCTGCCAATATCATAGAGCCGCAGCTCACTGCTAATTCATCATCATCATTGACTTCAGTTCTTGTTATCCAATTATTCTGTTCCAACAACAGGAACGACATAAGAGAAGCTGGAATCCAGATTAATAGAACTGTATTGTAATTAGGGATCTTCGAATTGGGAATGAATTCCTTTCAACAGTAATATGAATAAATACAGAACAATGATGATGAGCAAAAAATATTCAGAACAATTTCATAAATACAACTATCTGGAGAAACATGGATACAGTGTACACAAGCTACGTCCTCCCACCATGAAGCAATTGTGAAGAGAGAATGTCAGGTGATTTTACCCACCAACGGAATGGTAACAATCACACCATATCAGGAATTTATAAACTGACATTGATGCGAGAGTTACCATCCATTGATGAGTGCTTGGCTCTTGACAATGGTGTGAAGCATGTCCAGTAGATCATGATGTGCCATGTTGATTAGTTCATGCAGGTCCATCAGGAGTATCTTTGGACAGGGAACTCGTGTAATGGTGAAGGCGTAACGTTGTTCCAATTAAAGTCCCAGTTGAATGATGTTGAAATCTTCGATGATTGACTCTACCCACAAAGAAAAAGTGGTCTCACAGTAACTTAGATAACTTGTTACTGTAAGGCCGCTTTAATCTGTGTAAGAGAGATGCATTGTCTCCACTGCTCTGTCAATTATTGCAGATCAGGATATTTAGGTAGAATTCTCTGCTAGTAGTTCAACTTCGCTGTCATGACTCCTGTTAACTCATGATGGCACAAAATATGCTTGAAATCAAGTGTGCTGTGATATACATTCAAAATATTATACTCACAACAGACTTGACTCCCAGCACAAGTTGTATTATTAAGCTCTTGAAGATCTGACTATGATGGCATGGAGTTGATGGGAGGATGGAGCAGAAGTTCTGACGAAATCATCAGACACAATATGAGAAACAATAACTAGCCATTGAGAGATATTTAATGACTAGTCAGTGTTCCTCAGTTGTGAATGACTAGACTGCTGGAGTGAGTTCTTATTGGTGATCTCTTCATCTTAGAAAATGATATGAGAGAAAATTATGGATGGAGAACAACAACTCTGTTTTACAATTCACTATCTTACAATATTATCGTTCATTTATTCAATTGAGTGGATACGATTTATAGTGAGGCGAGAAAGACATATTTATTTCAAATCATATTTTCGAATAATTTGTCATAAGATATGGAACCATCAATTTCAAAAAAGTTGAACTGAATAGAATATTAAACAATTTCGATTAATATCACACAATAACTATGAATTCTTGAGTAGATCTTGATCTCAATTATTTCTGTTGATGGAAGTAGACAGATGCTGTTGGTCTATTGACCCTGACGGAGTTACAAAATGTATTTCTTCTCATGATACATATCTTGAATAATGAACCCAGGATCATCAAGCAAGGCATTTCCATACTCTATACAGATCTCTCAAATATAGCAATTGGGTGGAAAAAATTACATATACAAAAACAAAAACATTTTTGAAAAAATGGACAATTAAACCGTTAGGGGCGGCAGTGCTCTCAGAGATATACATGTTTAACATGAATTCATATGTATGGTGTATGAATTGAGAAATATAAACCAATTTTCTTACCAATCTATCTATACGCTATATCCACCCAATATTACAAACGGTTTTTAGGAATATCATAATATATGCTATAACTGTTTAAATACCATGGATGTTTAAATACCATACTTGAATATACATATAAATCATATTTTTCAACACGGGACTTGACTTTGATTTGGCATAGGAAGAGTAAGAATGAAAACTCCAAAATATAAGAGAACTGAAGTAATTTCAAAAGAATAGAACTAATGAAGTATTGAAAAATGAGAATTTAATTGTTTTTGGAAGTCTCAGAATGAATATTGAAAAGGGAGTTCACAGCTGCCAAGAACGAGTCGCAGCTCACTGCAAATAATATTCATCATCATTGACTCCGGCTCTGATAATCAAGAAGTAATATTATTTGATTGGAGAAAAGAATCACTAATTGATGTCGGAATTGGAATACAGAGTATAAATTATTAATAGCTAAATTATATTTAGAGTATTTTTATAATAGCTGAAGATTAATGGTTGGCAATTATACGCATTGGACGGCCATGTTGTAGAGTGAAACAAAGAGCCAGTAGGAAGCGAGTTTGGAACCATTCCAAGCTATTACACTCCTGATTGGTTGACGGTTGTAGCAAAAGCTTACTTCCTATCACGCCAGTAGATGGCACTAGCTGTTGAGTTATGATTCTGATCTTGAGTTTCTCATTCAATACGATTAAGATATTAAATGAAAATAACAATCTTCTCCACAGAGAAGTTGAATTGTTGGAGACTGAATTGAGATCAAATTTTGACAAAATCAATTCTCTTTTACAAGAAATCTATCATCTGAAAGAGACTGTATGTGGCCTGGATAATCAAATTAAGAAGATAAACTCCATGCAAAATTCTGGTGTGGTAATTGAAGCTTCTAAAACTAAGAATCGGAAGTTCTCAGTCAGCAAGAACCACAATCGGTCATCATCTGGTATCATAAAACTTTTCGCGGACAGCCATGGCAGAAGATTGGGTGATTTAATTTCAAATAAATTGAATGATCGTGTTTTTGGTTTTCTGAAACCTGGAGCTAACTTCTCTGCAGTAACCTCTGAATGTGTGAATGAAAGTAGACATCTATCCAAAAAAGACATGATAGTGATAATAGGAGGTACAAATGACTTTGATGGTACTTCCAATAATAAAAATTTACTATTCTCTATTAAAAGCCAACTTCCCAAGCTAAAGAAAACTCGCGTACTACTTGCAAATGTTCCACCTAGATACGACCTTCCGCCGGATTCACACATAAATAATCTGATAACTCACACCAACAACGAGATTGAAGCAATTTCCAGGGAATTTGGTTTTGTGCAAATCTTAGATATGCACAAACTGGGTCGAAGATTCCACACACTCCATGGTCTGCATTTCAGCTCGTTAGGGAAACGTATCATAGCTGATAAAATTGTTAAACAATTTCACTTACATCCGACATGCAATAACGACTATTCTTCTTCGTCAGCTAGTCAAAAAAGAAAACTGGAGTCATCTATAGGCAATGTGTCTCTCCCAGCCCATTGCAATTCAACACAGGAGATTTCGGTGAGAGCAACGAAGAGAACTTTTTTAGGAAGCGCTCATTGCATATTAGGAGCCCATGTCTAGAGCAAATCAGCTTGCAATACCCGTCACATATTGTTTTGAGTGATAATGAAGTTACTCTAACAGATAGTCAAAGTGATAATCCTGGTTTGAATTCAAGTGAGGAAAATGCAAATATTAATCTATCAAAATTTAATGTGGGTTATTTGAATATTCAAGGGATGAACAATAAACATAATGTTTTGAATGAATTCGGTAATTCTAACAATTTGCACGCTCTCTGTCTAAGCGAGCATTGGTGTAAGGAAGAAGATATAGCTTATCATAAATTGGAGGATTACGTGTTAGTCAATAGTTATTGTAGAAAACAATTTATTCATGGTGGGGTATCAATTTATGTCAGAACAGAGCTTGCACAAGACAGTAATGAATTGGATATGGATTGTTTTGTTAGTGAAAAGAATTTAGAAGTAACAGGCATTGCTATTGAAAAATATAAACTGATCTTGATTTCTCTCTATCGTTCACCATTGGGAAATCCTACACTTTTCTTAGAAGGCCTTGATGATATTTTAAATTTTCTCAGTAGATCTTGGTGGAGGGATTATCGTATAGTTCTGGGTGGTGACCTTAATGCTGAGTTCAATGTTCTACAAAATAAGACTACGGTTCATGAGTTGAAAAATGTATTAAGGCAGTATAATTTTTATTGTAGTAATTTTAGCCCCACAAGAGGATCTGCTTGTTTGGACAATGTCTTTACCAATTTGAGTCCTCAACTCATACATACAGATGTTAGAGCGTTTCACTTTTCCGACCACGACTGTGTGTTTCTTAGCCTAATAAATTTAGCTGTAGATGAAGGCAGAGTCAAAACGAAAATTTTGTCTACTAGACCTATAACTGATGAAAAATTGCAAAGTTTCAGATCTGCACTATCAAATATAGATTGGGTTGCCAAATTGTCCAACCAAGTGGGTGGTGAAGCTAAATTTAACCGCTTTATGGAAATATTTTTGTACTATTTCAATTTGTGTATACCTCAGAAAATTATCAAAGTCACAAGTAACTCTTCTAAAGCTAGGAATAAGCCTACTTCCTGGTATACTCCAAAGTTGGCAGAAATGAGGAACAAATTATTACTGTATCATCACATATATAAAATTGATAACTCAAACTTATCTAGATTAGCTTATTGTAATATTAGGAGTGAGTATAAGAATGCTATCAATATAGCAAAGAAACAGTATAACTCAACTCAGATTGAGCTTGCCAGTAATAAGTGTAAGTCTGCTTGGAAAATTATCAAAAATGTGAAAAAAGAGTCTCAAAGTGTAAATCTATGTATTGCTCCTGATGTTCTAAATACTTACTTTATTAAATCTGTTGAAGAAGTGAATGATAAAATTGTTCAACCTAACTCTGATGCTGGGAAACTTTTTGAAGGCAATACTACTGCAACAGGAAGGTCCGATTTCAAATTTTCCACTGTAACATCTGAATGTGTATTGAATATTGTCAATAACTCTAAATCATCTAACAGTGTAGATATATACAATTTATCCAGTAATATCATTAAAAAAGTAATAGATTGTATTGTGGAACCTCTAACTCACTGTATTAATAGCTGTATAATTGATGGAGTGTTCCCTACTAAACTCAAACTGTCAAGAGTGGTACCTGTCTATAAAAAAGGACCAAAAACCTGTCCTTCTAGTTTCCGCCCTATTTCTTTAGTTCCCATATTTTCAAAGATTTTTGAATCACTTATTAAAGATCAGATGTCAATTTACCTGAGTGAACAACATATCATAAGTGAAGCTCAGTTTGGTTTTGTGAAAGGCAAGTCGACCACTTCTGCAATAGATACTTTGATTAAAAAAGTGCTTCATGCTTTTGAATCAGGTCATTTTGCTCAGGTCACCTTATGTGACCTGAGTAAGGCATTTGAGTGTGTCGACCACACAATCCTGCTGAATAAACTTAGTTTTTATGGTATGAACAATAATAGTCTCAGGTTGATAAGGTCTTATTTGTCTTATCGTGAGCAAGTGGTCTTTGTGGGTTCAGATAGATCCAAGGTGGAAATTATCAAGGTTGGTGTCCCACAGGGTTCTATCTTGGGACCCCTACTATTCACTTTAATGATAAATGACCTACCATTATCAGTGACATCTCATTCATTGCTTTACGCAGACGACACAACTTTTGTGAACTCTGACTCTGATTTCAAGAAACTCACTTGTACAATGGAGCAAACTTTAGAACAAGCCAGTGTATGGTTCAGGGCAAATAGATTTTTGTTAAATGATAATAAGACACAACAAATGATTTTTAGCTTAAGAGGTATACCAATAGATAATAGTGTAAAAAGTGTCAAGTTCCTAGGTTTATATATTGATGAAAAATTAATTTGGAAGCCCCATATTGAGTATGTAAATAGTAAATTGTCTAGAGTTATATATTTGTTGAAAAATTTAAAAAATCATGTTCCTGATAGCTATGTAAGATCTGCTTATTTTGCATTTTTTCAAGCATTCTCTCATATGGATTGTTGTTTTGGGGTAACTGTGGCCATGTTAACAGTGTGCTTATACTTCAGAAAAAAGCTATAAGGATATTAGCTGGTGCTGATGACAGAACAACCCATTGTAGACCTTTGTTTCTCAGGTTAAGAATATTGCCAATAATAAACCTCTATATATACACTGTTCTTATCCATACAAAGACAAAGGTGGTTAAAATTCCAAGACATAATATACATTCCTATGGAACAAGAAATAGAAATAAGTTAAATATTCCATTCCATAGACTATCAAAGACGTTGAATAGTTATGATATTATTGGACAAAAACTTTACAATAAGTTGCCAGAATGTTTAATAAATGAGACTGCAGATAAATTTAAGATAAAACTTTACAACTGGTTAGTTAAGGTACCAATGTACTCAATAACGGAGTTTCTGGATTCTAATATTACTGTTGATGTATAACTCTTTATGTATTCCAATATGTGATAAATTGATAGCTTTACTTTTCTGTATGTATTCAAGTTCATATGATGTGTTACATACTTTACTCATTTGTACCGTACCTTATATAGTTTTGACTTGTGATTATTTTATGATAATAATTTTGACTCTAGTTCTTGTTCTGACTTTGTTTAATGCCAATGTGCTTTATGACAATAAAATTTTATTTATTTATTTATTTATTCAATTCAATTTTAATCCAGATCGATTTTGATTATTTACTGATATAAAATACAATATTCAATAAATACAATGACTACAAATGAATACGAGTACAATTTTCGTCATGAGTTATAACCTACAATAAGGTGAAAAGTTTCAAATATTACTATGGACTTATTAACAGTTCAAAATATTTATAATTGAGCTTAGTGGGAATACAAATAATTTGCATCCAAAACAGAATGTAAAACATTACTGATAACAATCACGAGATCTCAACTCAAATTATTCTTCTTGCTACAATTTCACACAGTTAAAGTCTAGATCAATTGTCATTGATGGGCCGGCAGAAAGCCAATTAATTGGGAATGATGAATAGCCTATTTCATAAAAAGTTTCATTCATTGAAAACTTTGACATTCTATCTTATAATTATGTGAGGATCAAATATTTATAAGATAAAACAAGTTATTGAGTAATAGATCACCCGCTGAAATTTCATATAATTAAAAACAAATTTCATATGATATATTCTGATAAAATTAGGTAGTAAGCAGGATTGACTGGGACATATAAGCAAGACTCTGATGAGTACAGGTGAAGTCTTAGAACAAATATTCGAAATAATATTCATCATCATTGACTTCGATCGATTCTCATTATCCAAAAATTCTTATTCCAATATTAGAGAGATACCACAACAGAAATAATTATACAAGTCTAGTGATATGCCTGCTCTCGTGATGATAAGAGCAATAAGATTGGTTTGTCATAATACCTTCCTCCAAAAACTATTATTTAAACTTATTATTTGAAACCATGATAATACAATGAAACCTTTCCTCCTAAGATAACATTCAAATTCATCTTTAGGCATCATGATAGTACAAATACTATTATTTGTATCACCTACTATTACAACTAATCAACTGCTTGGATCTGGTTCTCAAAATTAATGAACAGGAAATGTGGGACAAGAAAAATATTTTCCAAGATCTGAAACAAAATATTACAATTATTTACATGTGAGAGTCAAAACCATCTTACTACTACATGTTTATGTTAAACCTATTCAAAGTTGATCAAATTCTGTAAGTTAGAACTTTTCAGTAGTAATATTTCGTAACTGATGAGTCTGATGACTGATGATTGCACAAAATGTGCTTGGAATCAAGCGTGCTGTGATATACATTCAAGATTATACTCACAACAGACTTGACTCCCAGCACAAGTTGTATTATTATACTCTTCGAAATCCATCCATGATGGAGAAGGAGGTCTGTCGAAAGCAATCTTGATGTGAGAAGTTCAGATGATTTTCCCCATCAACAGAATGGTAACTATCACACCATGTCAGGGATTTATAAACTGACATTGGTGCAAGAGTTACCATCCGTTGATGAGTTCTTGGCTCTTGACAATGGTGTGATGCATGTCTTGGAGATTGCGATGTGTACAACATTAGTGCATGCAGGTCCAGAAGTGTCTTTGAACAGTTAATTCGAGAATCAATGAGGATTTTATATAATTTCATTACTGAATTAAACATTTGATCATCATAGATAATTCTAAAGTTAAACTGGGCTCCTTGAACACTTGATAAAAATACTCTATAGTAAATTAATAGTTGTCAATTGTTGATGAAAGTGGACTGCTGCTGCTGGTGTAATGGACTCTGACGAAGTTACAAAATGCAATTCTTCTCATAAGCATGTGATACATATATCATTAATGATGAATCAGCATGGACATGAGAAGGAACACAAGTTTCAATAATTTGATGCTGAACTGTGAGAGGATCCACTGATCTGCACATATAGTTGGTGCTCGGTACGTCTTGCTGCGATGGACGTCTTGTAGATTGAAGGAGCAGTAGCAATATTCATCCACAAAATGCACTCACCTAACATCACATTCCAAATTGTAACTGAATGTGCTGAAAGGTGAATACAATTGTAAATGACATGCGGTGTTGAAGGTCTGTCAAAATTTCCATGGAAATATTCAATAGACATCTCTCCATGGTGTGTCCACTGTGTTGTGTTGTTGATCTTGAAGGTTTGAACAAAGATATCTAGAGGTTTTGCAGACTGAATTATTCCAAATGAAATTCAGTTCTGCGAGACCTCAAGTATCAATGCTCCATAATCCATCATTTGGCTGAGGAGTTATATCATGTTCCTTGGTGCAGATCATTTCTAAATTCACAAAGTACTTGGAAAACAATCCCAATAATTTAAGTAATTAGAAATTAGGAATTGAATGAGGCACAATGAGAACATATTATCTGTGCAAGAGCGTCCTGCAGTGAACCCACTTTGTTCTTCACCAATTCTAATTTCTCTTTCAATTCTCTTTCTCACTATTCGTCCATACAGTCTCCCTATTGTAGCCAACACTGTAATACCTCTATAATTTGAACATTCATCTCTTGGTCCTTTTTTGTGTATTGGTGTCAAATAACCAGTCCTCAAATCTTTGGGCAATGTATCGTGTTTAAATAAGCATCTGTTGAAGATGTAGGCAAGTATTTCATGAGTTCTGGAGGTTGCGTGTTTTAATAGCTCAATAGGGATACCTCCTGGGCCTGGTGATTTGCCATTCTTCATATCCTCAATGGATTCTTTTACCTCTTCTGCAGTTATCTCATGAATTTGATCATCCGGTTCTGGCTCAAAATCTACAGGTTGTAAATATTGCGGTCTATCTTCTTTTAAGATTTTAGAGAAGTATTCTTTCCATTTATCAATGCTTATCATATTGATTGCAGAACCTTTAGTATCTTTTCTCAGATTCTTGAGTATGCTCCATGCCTCCTTTGACCTTGTGCCACCTATATACTGATCCAATCTATCACAGACTTCCTCCCATTCTTCACTTTTCGCTTGCTGTATCTTTATTTTCACTTCCTGACGCTTTTGTTGGTATAATTTTCTGTCTTGAATATTTTTCGATATCAGCCATTTATTATAAAGTCTTTTCTTTTCCGTTACAATTTCATCTATTTCTTCCGTCCACCATCTGTCACTTTTCCTATATACATTTTTCCCGCTTTCTCCTAGTGATTCAAAAGCTGCTTTGTGGATTGCCTCTTTCAATTTAATGTATTCCTCTCCTGCCGTTCCAATTGTGCAATTTGGTAATTTGGATGATAGTCGTAATTTAAATAAGAAACTTATAGAGTCGTGTTTCAGGTTCTCAGTCACATATCTCCTCTGTGTTAAATCACCAGATTCGTCATTGTATTCATCTTCCCTAACCTGCATGCACTGTTTTTTATGAGGCAAATACATTTTCACTTTTAGTAAATGATGATCAGTTCCACATTCTGCGCCTCTATATACCTCACGTCGTGGACCTCCAAAGAGGTATTTTGCTTGGTGATTGCATAGTCTATAATGGATTTCAATTTTCGTGTTGGTTGGGTCCATGTAAATTTATGTATGTTACGATGTTGAAAATGACCATTTAATATTCTCAGTCCAAATTCCTGACATGTTTCTATAAGACGAGTGCCATTGTTGTTAACTGTATCCTCTCCAAAATTGCCTATGATCGGGTCATTTGTTTTTCTACCTGTTCTGGCGTTGAAGTCTCCTAGTAATATTATTTCATGCCTCTGGTTGATATTATTCAAGAGATCTGTAAGCTTATCCATGAAAGCGTCTTTTGTATCATTATTTGAGTCGTCAGTTGGAGCATAAACCGCAACTATAACAACATCATGACCCCAATTTTGAGTACTACTTTCAAAAGTCTCTCATCTATTTCTTGCCATGTTTTCACAGAAGCTTATAGTTTTTTGCTAATTACGATTGCAACTCCAGCTCGCGCCCTGCTACTTTTGGGCCCTGCATCTTCATGTAACCAGTCTCTATTAGTTAATACCAGAGGAAGAAATGAACGAGGAAGCTGGCTGTCATGCTGTCTCCAATGCTTGACTACGATTGGCCCGCTGTCTGCAAAGGAGGAGTCAGAGCTCTTGTCCAATCACAGAGCTCCATCGTAGTCCAAGTGGATTCCTCCATTTTGTATTCTGAGCAGCCATTTTCTTGCTTCTTTTCAACGTACTACAGTTTCCAGGAATGGTATGATGGAGAAAAGTTCAACCTCAAATGGTGATAATTATACAAATGAATAGGTTATATAAATATATTTGATAATATATAGTAACTCAATATTCATTTAAACAAATTTGAAACTAGTCAAATATAATGTTAACATACTCGAATCTATCATAACTGTGTAAAGGCTGCACACTCCTCCAATTTCAACATTGGACTTGATTTCAATGTAGAGTTGGGAATAATGTGAGAATGAAAACTCAAAAGATGAGAAAATCGAAGCAATCTTAGAAGAATAACAATAATTGTAGATTGAAAAATGAATTATTGATTGAAGTTAACCAAGAAGAATTCCATTGGATCTTGAAAGTCTCAGAATGAGAAATGAGTTTCAAAAAAGAGTCGCATCTCACTGCAAATAATATTCGTCATCATTGACTCCAGTTCCTATGATCGAAATGAAACGAGAAAAAGAGTCACTATTTAGTGTGAATATCGAAATAGAGAGAACTATTTGGATTATAGCTAATGAATGATTCAAGGTTGAAAATACGCATTGGAGGGCAATGCTGTAGAGTGAAACGAAGAGCCAATAGGAAGCATTCCAAGCTACCTCACTTGTGATTGGTCGATGGTCCTAACCATAGCTTACTTCATATCATGCCAGTAGGTGACACTAGAATTGAATTTTCAATCCAAATTGATTTCATTTATCACTCTTTTAAAATACAATATTACTCATAATAAAAATACGTTACAATAAGATTGCTATACTTAAATAGTAAAATGAGATTGTACTAATAATATAGTATCGAATTAATTATTATTAAATTATAAGATTATGTAAGTTGTCGGAATTCAACAATAAGTTTTCAGTTGGAGAACACTTGGAGTATGGAGAACATAGAATTTACTCAAATAAATTACAATAGAGATAGAAACAAGTGGAATATTATTCATTATGACACAAAGATCCAATCAAAGGATGAAGTTTAATTCATGGGAAGGTTGTCTCTACTCAAGGTTAGTATAGTATACTAATTTACTCTTAGGGCTACTGTATTTATTTAAACTTCAGAATAATTCAAATATGTCCAATTAGAATAGAGTATATGATGTTTACTGTTATTTACACTTGGCTTTGGTTATTTAAAATGGCTTTAGAACGCCGAAATATGTTGTGAATTTGAAAAAAGGTACTCTTATTTGAATTGTTCTAAAGTTTTAGTATAGTATATATGAACCTAGGTCTCTTCCCATATAGCCTAATTGAAAAACTATATCATGATAATTATGTGGATAATAGATTATGGGTACGTATGATACAAGTGACTAGCAATTACAAATGCAAAAAATACAGAATCATGACACTTGAGAACACTCTTCATTTATATTTCTTACATATCTTCTATTTATTATGGAATTCATCTGATGGATTTGGCAGTGACGTGATAAAGCTGCTTGATGAGCGTCTAGTAGAATGAGGGAGCAGTAGCAATATTCATCCACAAAATATGATCACCTCACAACACATTCCTAAAGTTATAACTAAATGTGCTGAGAGGTGACTACAATATTGTAAATGTCACAATACATCCCATATTCTGTTCCAATCACTGATGCTGATGCGTAATTGGAACCGGTCTGATGCAATTCTAATTTAAAAAGAAAACTAAAAATATTTTACAATATTATGATTTATGAATGATAATAACAGATATGGAGTAGGCACATAGGCAGTTCCTGTTGACTTGAATTCCTCTGATTGAATGATGTGTTGTGTGTTGATTGCTGCAGGTTGAACCAAAGATATCTTGAGGCCATGAGGAATCAAATTCTCCAAATAATTTCAGTTCTGCATGACCTCAAGAATCAATGCTCAGTGATTCGATCCATCTCTTGGAGCAGGTGTATAACGTTCCTTGAAGCAGATTATCTCTTGAATAATATATGAGTGGTGATGGAGAAAAATATAATTAGATATTAATAAGATAAGAATGCAGCTTACTATGAATACAGATAATTTGAATCAGAAAGCAAAATGCAAGACATTATCAATAAGAATTCAATTGAAAAGTAAAACCAGCTACTTCTAGTGCTATGAATACAGTTGAATGAAGTTGATAGATGATAGCAAATGATATCCATCATTATTGTCTTTGGTTTGTATTATCCAAAAATGTTGTCTTAAAAATTAGAAAGATATCACAAAAAATATAGTTATGAAAACCTATTACCATGTAGTAGTACAGCAACTGGTTTCAGAATTCCATTTCTACAGCACAAAAAGCTGGCCGAAAAAACGTTCAAATTTATTATTAAACTTATGAACCTATGGACAAAAAAGCACAATGACAAACTTTATGGAATAAATACATACTTTGCAAAATTCATCACTATCAACATTAAAACGATCATAAACATGAATTACATGCACTTAAGCTGTGTAGGACTTCTTCTGACTACAATTAAAGAATTCTATACTTCACAATACTACTATACTACTATACTCTTCTACTCAAATTGATTTAACAGGAACAGTATTGTAAAAAAAATATTTCATGAATCTTGAAAAAAGAATTACCAAAATTCACATAGATTAATCACAACCATCAAACTACTATTTCTATCAGTCTATTACAATTGAACAGAATTTCTAAACTGGAAGTTTTTTTGTAAGATTTAGTAGCTGTTATGACTGATGATGGCACAAAATGTGCTTGGAATCAAGTGTGCTGTGATATACATTCAAGATTATACTCACAACAGACTTGACTCCCAGCTCACGTTGTCTTATAAACTTCTCTGAAATCCAACAATAATAGCATGGAGTTGATGGAGCAGGAGGTCTGACGAAATCATGATGTGAAGTTCAGCTGAGTTTACCCACCAACAGAATAGTAACAATCCCATCAATCTCAGAGATTTATAAATTGAGATTGATATGAACTAATTGATTTATGAACTGATTGATTTATGAACTGATTGATTTATGAACTGATTGATTTATGAACTATTCATAAAAATTGTGAATTTATCAAAAAAATTGATATTATATCTTAAAAATTTGTGGGAATCGAATATTCATAAGCTTAAAGCGTTATTAATGATAGATCGCCAACTTCATTAATATACCAGCTTAATATTTATTCCAACTATTTCCAAAAAGATTTTTTTTTGAAATATTTTTGTATTGCGTAGTTTGAAGAAATGAAAACATAACATATTCGTTTACTAGCTTTTTGGTTTCAAAATTTAACATGAGGAATCATATTAATATAAATAATCAATCAAATTATGAGTTCTATATAATTATATGAACTCACATCCAGTTATGTTATATTAATTTTTTTCGAAAACTATGATTACAGAATTTTCTATTAAATCAAAGGAAGTTTTACAAGAATTTACATGAAGGCAAATTTGAAGAAGAAAATGTGGTTATTTGTACATCGATAAAAATAGATAAAATTGATGTCAAAATTATGGTTACAGTTGATAAAATTGATGATGTGAGAGTCAGAACCATCTTACTACCACATATTTATATTAAACCTACTCAAAGTTGAACAGATTCTTGCTGTTATATACATTCAAGATTATACTCACAACAGACTTGACTCCCAGCACAAGTTGTATTATTATACTCTTCAAAATCCAATCATGATGGCATAGAATTGATGAAGCTGGAGGTCTGACGGAATCATGACGTGAAAAGTTCAGCTGAGTTTACCCACCAAAAGAATGGTAACAACCACCCTAACTCAGAGATTTATAAACTGAGATAGTGGTGGAAGTTACCATCCTTTGATGAGTGCTTGGTTCTTGACAATGGTGTGATGCATGTCTTGGAGATTGCAATGTGTACAACGTTGATCAGTCCATGCGGGTCCAGCAGTGTATATCAATTCCACAAATTATATGATCTATATGAATTATATGATCTATATGATATAATATATCTATTAATGAGCATTGCAATCAGAGATGTCGTTGCACTGTTGACGTTTTGTCATAATACCCTTGGCAATGTTGGATTGACTTTTCACCATGATGTGTTGTGTTGTTGATCGCTGCAGGTTCGAATTGTCATGAAGCCACAAATTTTCCAAATAAATTCAGTTCCTCATGACCTCAAGTATCAATTCGCGTAATCAATCTTTGCCGGGTTTT
>CM029546.1:362947-379945 GCA_017141385.1 Sogatella furcifera | reverse complement strand
ATATGAATGTTCTCTTCTAATTATCAGCATAACATTCTCTGTACGAATAATATGATCATGTATTTGACATTTTGAACAACATTCCCCACTCAATTGATTCAGAAAACATGCATTAGTACTTCTATTCAAAGTTTATGTTAAGTTTTATAAAATTTATATCTCTTTAAATTTAAAGTTGGAATATTCAGATTGCTGGCTTATTTTGCTAATTATCTTGATAACCATTGAAGTTACAAACTTTTGACTGGTTTCATTCGATTTCTCAGCTCATTTTACATAAGAATTGATTACTATATGACTCTCCCAAGGTCGCTCAGGATTTATAGTAGCTATCTTATCATACTACTTTCTTGTCTGTTTCTGTCACATTTCAATCTCAATTTGTGACGTTTAGGTGCGATTTAGACAAAAAAGTCACTGAACATTTTTTGTTCAGAATTCAATTTGCTACAATTTAATATGGTTAAAAGTTCATAAAATTGGAAAAAATTTTTCACCATTTCTACCCCTTCAAAAGTTGGAACATTCAAATTTCTTTGTGTTCTATAGAATTGTATGTATCAATGAAACAATCATAATTTCGACAATCTGAACAACATTGCCACTCAATTGATTCAGAAAACATGCTTTAGTCCTCTTGTTTTCAGTTTATTACTTGTTATATAGAATTTAACCTGTTTTGATAAGAAGTCAATATGAATGTTCTCTTCTAATTATCAGCATAACATTCTCTGTACGAATAATATGATCATGTATTTGACATTTTGAACAACATTCCCACTCAATTGATTCAGAAAACATGCATTAGTACTTCTATTCAAAGTTTATGTTAAGTTTTATAAAATTTATATCTCTTTAAATTTAAAGTTGGAATATTCAGATTGCTGGCTTATTTTGCTAATTATCTTGATAACCATTGAAGTTACAAACTTTTGACTGGTTTCATTCGATTTCTCAGCTCATTTTACATAAGAATTGATTACTATATGACTCTCCCAAGGTCGCTCAGGATTTATAGTAGCTATCTTATCATACTACTTTCTTGTCTGTTTCTGTCACATTTCAATCTCAATTTGTGACGTTTAGGTGCGTTTTAGACAAAAAAGTCACTGAACATTTTTTGTTCAGAATTCAATTTGCTACAATTTAATATGGTTAAAAGTTCATAAAATTGGAAAAAATTTTTCACCATTTCTACCCTTCAAAAGTTGGAACATTCAAATTTCTTTGTGTTCTATAGAATTGTATGTATCAATGAAACAATCATAATTTCGACAATCTGAACAACATTGCCACTCAATTGATTCAGAAAACATGCTTTAGTCCTCTTGTTTTCAGTTTATTACTTGTTATATAGAATTTAACCTGTTTTGATAAGAAGTCAATATGAATGTTCTCTTCTAATTATCAGCATAACATTCTCTGTACGAATAATATGATCATGTATTTGACATTTTGAACAACATTCCCACTCAATTGATTCAGAAAACATGCATTAGTACTTCTATTCAAAGTTTATGTTAAGTTTTATAAAATTTATATCTCTTTAAATTTAAAGTTGGAATATTCAGATTGCTGGCTTATTTTGCTAATTATCTTGATAACCATTGAAGTTACAAACTTTTGACTGGTTTCATTCGATTTCTCAGCTCATTTTACATAAGAATTGATTACTATATGACTCTCCCAAGGTCGCTCAGGATTTATAGTAGCTATCTTATCATACTACTTTCTTGTCTGTTTCTGTCACATTTCAATCTCAATTTGTGACGTTTAGGTGCGTTTTAGACAAAAAAGTCACTGAACATTTTTTGTTCAGAATTCAATTTACTACAATTTAATATGGTTAAAAGTTCATAAAATTGGAAAAAAATTTTTCACCATTTCTACCCTTCAAAAGTTGGAACATTCAAATTTCTTTGTGTTCTATAGAATTGTATGTATCAATGAAACGATCATAATTTCGACAATCTGAACAACATTGCCACTCAATTGATTCAGAAAACATGCTCTAGTCCTCTTGTTTTCAGTTTATTACTTGTTATATAGAATTTAACCTGTTCTGATAAGAAGTCAATATGAATGTTCTCTTCTAATTATCAGCATAACATTCTCTGTACGAATAATATGATCATGTATTTGACATTTTGAACAACATTCCCACTCGATTGATTCAGAAAACATGCATTAGTACTTCTATTCAAAGTTTATGTTAAGTTTTATAAAATTTATATCTCTTTAAATTTAAAGTTGGAATATTCAGATTGCTGGCTTATTTTGCTAATTATCTTGATAACCATTGAAGTTACAAACTTTTGACTGGTTTAATTCGATTTCTCAGCTCATTTTACATAAGAATTGATTACTATATGACTCTCCCAAGGTCGCTCAGGATTTATAGTAGCTATCTTATCATACTACTTTCTTGTCTGTTTCTGTCACATTTCAATCTCAATTTGTGACGTTTAGGTGCGTTTTAGACAAAAAAGTCACTGAACATTTTTTGTTCAGAATTCAATTTGCTACAATTTAATATGGTTAAAAGTTCATAAAATTGGAAAAATTTTTTCACCATTTCTATCCTTCAAAAGTTGGAACATTCAAATTTCTTTGTGTTCTATAGAATTGTATGTATCAATGAAACAATCATAATTTCGACAATCTGAACAACATTGCCACTCAATTGATTCAGAAAACATGCTTTAGTCCTCTTGTTTTCAGTTTATTACTTGTTATATAGAATTTAACCAATTTTAACCAATAAGGTGATAGAAGTATATATGAAAAGATTACATTATTATTATGGAGAACATGTATTCTTCTATCATGAAATACTAAAAAAATAGAAATAAATACAATATTATCCATTATGACTAAATATACAATAAATTTAGTTACTAGTAATTACATAGTAATACAACTCCCTATATTTATATTTCTCACATTGTTACAATTCTTCTATTGATTCAATCCATTCGATGAATTTTGTAGTAATACAAAGATACTGCGTTGTATTGTCTTGTAGGTTGAGAGAGCAGGAGCAATATTCATCAACAGAATGTACTCATCTCACATCACATTTTAAAGTGATAACTGATGTGCTCCAAGATGAATACAATATTGTAAATGACATGGTTCATCCCCATATTCTTATTCACTGATGTTGTGCTGTTGACGGTCTGACGAAATTGTCAATCACACCTTGAGTTTCATTATCATTTCATTGAGGGAATTCAAACGAAATGAGAATGAAGTTCAATATTGTGAATGACTTAACGGATCTGGATTACATACGCACACTCTTGTTGTCTTGAATTCCCCTTCCATTGATAGATTAGAAGTAGATGATGTGTTGTGTGTTGTTGATCGCTGCAGATGCGAACAAAGATATCGTGAGGCCATGAGGAACCAAAATTCTCCAAATGAATTTAGTTCTGCATGACCTCAAGTATCAATGCTCAGTGATTCGATCCATCTCTTGAAGCAGCTGTATTACGTTCCTTGAGACAAATTATTTCTGAGAAGGAGTCTGTAGGATATTAAAGTTGCAGTTATTACGATTGTATTTATCTACGATCTATTTGTTTGAAAATTACATAATAAAAACGCCAGAATAATTACAGAATAATAATAATAATTACAGAATAAGAAGTGCCATATAGATTACAAAATAATCATAGAATTTGAGTAGAAGAAGAAGAACAATGTACAAAGTAAATAAGATAATGCTGATCAGTGATCAATACCACAATACAAATAGTAATAGGAATAATACAGTGAACATTGAACAGTGATGCACATTAAATTTACAAACTGAAATATTATCAATAAAGTGAAATAATGAAGTAATACAATTGGTCATAATAAATGCTCATTCCGAAATGTACTATTGATCAATAGTACAGTGTCATCTAGGTATATCATTCAGGTATATAATACATAAACTAAAATTATTGTATGATTACCAAGCGATAAGACATACTCTAGACATATTCTAGAGTTCATTGGTATACCAATATTTGTTCTGCTAATAATTATCTGAAGAGAGAGCATGTAGAAAGATGTTATACATATTCTAAATAACATTCTCGTATCGATTAATTAATCAGCACACATATAATAATTATTCATCATCATCGACTTCAGTTTTTACCAAAATATCCACTTTGAGAAATCAGAGAAAGACTAATGATGATTATGATGATTTGCACTCAACTTAGCACAACGTTGAAGATCAGACACAAATACCATTCACAAATTGTAGCTCCTACAGATATTAATTGACAGAGCATAAACCATAATGAATTAATACCTGAGCCACGAATTGTGAACAATGTTGCAGCAGTTGAGCCGAGGTGGAGTAACTAATTATTGATGAATTGATGATTGATAACTTGATGATTGATCAGCCATGACGATCGTTTCATTCAAAATTCGGGTGAAGAAGATTGAAGTATTTAGAACTGTATTGCCCAGTTTTTTCAAGCACACTCAAATTTGAATGGCCCTCAAGTTTACATTTAACAATTTCCATTTCCTATACTTTGAATAGAAAATGTCAGCTGTTCTATCGAAAATTAAGGGTCTCTCAAGTTTGAGTGTGCTTGGAAAAACCCGGCATCAGACTCACACCTTCTTCATACAGAACTGTGAACGAAATTTCCATCAAGGAAGGAGTCATTGTTCCCTCCTCATCCAAAGTCCTTCTCCAGTGGTCTGTCCTCCTCCCCATGAAGATTACTGTTGATAACAGGCGAACCATACTGAAAGCACGTCAACAATAAAATATGAGCGTAACTTTCATTATGATCTCGATTGTTAGAAACTTGCATATAGATACAGATGTCCCATTGTATTGCAGCTTGATCAGGATCAAATGTGTAATATTATTATTTTTAAATGACTGAAAATCTACTTACGAATCAATTATTCGAAACAAAGTAATTTATCATAATTTCATTCTATACAGAAGCTATAATACAATAAATATAAATATAATACGAGGATTAGGGTTATGATTTACGGTTATGGATTAGAGTTATGCTCAACTATACATTTGAACAAAGAATATCACTCGTTGATAAGCTTAACTACAGATGAGAAATTCACGATTTATTCCATATGTGAAAAACTCTTAGTAGCTAAGGTACTCATGTGTTAACAATGCTATTGCTTGGATGTGAATAAATCAGTTACTCAACTAAGAGAAGTAATTCATGAACACAGAGGGAAAAGGATTCTTGTGACAATTAAGAATAGGAGAACTTGGCCCTCGATCCAATGCTTACAGAATGAATAGATTCTCGATGGAAATTTGCCACAAGAATAATGTTGCATATATTAAAAATATGAATCATTCAACTTGGAGGTAGAAATCGTTATAATTATTGACAGCGTTAGTTTTTAGACAGCGTTTGACAGTCTTTTAGACAGACTTTGAAGACAGAAGAATTTAGAAATATATTGTGAGAGATCTTCATGAAAGTAAGAAATGAACGAGGGAGCTGGCTGTCATGCTGTCTCCAATGCTTGACTACGATTGGCCCGCTGTCTGCGAAGGAGGAGTCAGAGCTCTCGTCCAATCACAGAGCTTCATCGGAGTCTTAGTGAAATCCGCCATTTCTTATTCTAATCAGCCATTTCCTAGACATCAAACTACATTACATATCTCAATACAAACATAAGATATTATCAGTATATTCGACTAATTATAACATTTCCATGATAATTAAAAATTCTAATCCTCAGTGCTCCATTTGTTAAAAGTTTACAAAACAAGTTCACAAAAGTATAAAAAACTGCTATATTTTGAAAGAGCTGGATGAACACAGTGCTAATAGTTTGTGATATAATTATGGGCTATTGTAGAGTTGTTTGCAGCCGAGATGTGGTTGTGGTATCTGACAGCCAAGATGAAGCTACTCAAGTTTATCCTCCTCAACCTTCACAAAAACATTGTGATTATCCTGTTCTTGTGAGGGATGAGAAGGACAACCAAGAATGTATTGCAGGATCAGATGAGCAGGCGCGGTATATAAAATGGAGTTCATAGCTGCCAAGAACATGTCGCAGCTCACTGCAAATCGTATTAATCAACATAGAGAAATATTTACATTAATTTAAATTGTATTGAGAATTGATTATTTTGAATTTTGAATTTGACTTTTATTTGCTAAAAAATACATTGTATACAATAAAGATGATAATGAAACATGAGTTATAATATCGTCCAATCACACAGCTCCATCGTAGTCCAAGAGGATTCCGCCATTACGTATTCTAAGCTGCCATTTTCTAGCGTCTGTTAAACGCAATACAGTTTCTAAAAACGTTAACTGGTGAAAAATTACGCTCCCTGGAACTGTGAACGATATTCACAAAATTGAAGAGTTCGAATTCTTTCTCCTCCAATGTCCTCCAGTCGTAAGTCTCTTGCAGTGAAAATTACTGTTGATAACAGACAGATCATGCAGAAAGCAGGCTCCTGTTTATCAGGCTCCTAAGTATCAATGTACCTAAGTTTATCAGGCTCCTAAGGCTCCTAAGTATCAATGATACAACTATGAGAATGAATTACATAGTAATCATTACAAATATATTATTCAAAAAGTAGCTTAAATTACTGACAAAATCTATTTCATGAGTCATCAACCATGGAATAGGCCTACTAGAAATTCAATGCGATTCTCATATTGGAATGAATTTAGTGAATCCATAACGTCTTCTTACGACTTCTAATTGAGTGTTTCTTTCACGAGACATTGTTTCCTATCAAGAACCTTTGATTAGAGGGAATCATTACAATAGGCTTCATCATGAATAGCATAAGGACAAGTTTTACATAGACTTCATGTAATTTATTGTTGAAAGAGATGGATTTGAAATTTGATAATCATCTCTCAAAGATTTCAAATTTTTGATGATTTGTTAAAAATGTGCAAAATTGTTGGGAATTTTTTACAAGAATTTCTGATATCATTATGAAATTGAAAAACTGAAAGATTGAACTAGACTAGATTGATCAAATAATATGGAAGTATAAAATTCTAAGTTGAATTAGGAAGGATGATTGGTTAGTTTCAAAATTATAGAATCTACTAAATACATTGTAGTATTGTGACTACTATCGAAAAAATCATTTGAAGCCTCAGAATGGATGTTGAAAATGGAGGTCATAGCTGCAAATGACACAAAGACACACAGCTCACTGCTAATCATTCATCGTCATTGACTCTGATTCTTATGATCAGATCACAAAGTAACATTATTTAAATGATAAGAAGTGTCACTATTTGATGTCAAAATCGAAATAGAAAGAACTAATTGCATCATAGCTAATTTTCAAGGGTGAAACTACGTGTATGTCATACGCCATGTTGTGGAGTGGAACGAAGAGCCAATAGGAAGCGAGTTCGAGACCATTCCAAGCTATCTGACTCGTGATTGGTCGACGGGTCTCGCCAAAGCTAACTTCATATTCTTTAGATGGCACTAGCTGTTGGGTAATGATTCAAATCCTGAATTCTTTATTCAGTTGAATACCAATGAGAATTCTAATTATTTTCTCATATGAAATATTATTCATCATGAGTGAGTACAATAAGGAAAAATATGTTTGTAGAATATGTTTTCAATATTAATATGGAAAACATAACTTTTTCGGTAATAAGATAGCCTTTAATAGGAATAGGAATGAATACAATATTATTTATTATGACTAGATAATTATACAATCATAGGATAAGTTTTCAATTCCCTAAATGAGTAGATTCACTTGGGAACAGACAATAGACCATTAAATACACCACATCTCTCATGATAATTTTGTGACGAAAAAATTAAAAGTAGACCTATGTACTCATCTCACATCACATTCCAAATTTAAACTGAATGTGCTGCGAGTTGACTACTACAATATCGTAAATTACAGAGTTAATCTCCATATTCTGGTTCTAATCACCGATGTTGATGCGCTTTAGGAATCGGTCCGACGTAATGAAGGTTCGAACAAAGATATCTTGAGGCCACGAGGAACCAAATTCTCCAAATAAATTTAGTTCAGCATGACTCCAAGTATCAATGCTCAGTGATCCATCTCTTGTCTCAGCAGTTGTATAACGTTTCTTGAAGCAGATCATTTCTGAAATTTGAGTGTTTCTGGGAAAGTCTGTGGAGCATTATAATCACCGGTATTACAAGTATATAGCTTACTTTGAATATAAATAATTTGGATCAGAACAAAATGAGAAACATTATTGATAACTATCACAATACCTCAACTCAAATTATTCTTCTTGCCACATTTTAAATCTTGCTCAATATTGTCAATAAGGGGCCAACGGGATGCTCAGCTAAAATTGGGGATGATGGATAATCAGTATCAGTAATTCCCTATTCTATAAAAAATGTTGATTCATTTCAAATATCAAATAAAAGAAACATTAAAGGATCAAATATTAACGAGCTCGAACAAGTTATTGAGTAATTAAACGTCCGCTCAAATTTCAAATAATAAAAAAAAATGTTTGAAATCAAACTATATTTGTCTCAGATAGTATGCAGGAATGACAAATACACTAAGGTGAATATAAGGACAAAGGTGATATGAGCAAGACTCTAATGAGTACAGGTAGCCTAATTAATAAGAAGTCTCAGATCAAATATTCAAAATGGAGCTGCCTAGAAAAGGTCGCAGCTCACTGCAAATAATATTTATCATCATTAACTTCGATTGATTCTCATCATCCAAAAATTCTTATTCCAATATTAGAGAGATACCACAACAGAAATAGTTATACAAGTCTAGTGATATGCCTGCTCTCCTGATAATAGGAGCAATAGGAATAATAAAATGGGTTGTCATGATACCTTCCTCAAAAAACTACTATTTAAACTTACTATTTGAAATCATGATGATTCAATGAAACCTTTCCTCCCAACATAACAATCAAATTCATCTTGAGGGATCATGACAATGATAATACAAATAACCAATCACCTACGACTACTACTACTAATAATCTAATACTTGAATTTGGTACTCAAATAAAATGAACAGGTTAAGTGGAACAAGAAAAATATTTTCCTGGATCTGGAACTAAATATTACAAACATTTACATGTAAGAGTCACAACCATCTTACTACTACATATTTCTCTTAATCCTATTCAAAGTTGATCAAATTCTCTAAGTTACTATTTTTCAGTAAGACTTCCAGCACAAGTTGTATTATTATTATACTCTTTCGAATCCAACTACAATGGAATAAAAGTGATGGAGCAGAGAATCAGAAGAAATCATGATGTGAGAAGTTCAGATGAATTTTCCCACCAACAGAATGGTAACTATCACACCATGTCAGAGAATTATAAACTGACATGGATGCGGTAATTCCCATCTGTTGATGAGCACTTGGCTCTTGATGCATGTCTCAGAGATTGTGATGTGTACAACGTTGAATAGTCCATGCAGGTCTAGCAGTTTATATCCATTCACAAACTGTACCAACTGCACTGGATATTCCAAATGTGTAAAACTGAATCCACCAGGACGGCTGGTACAATATCGTGAATGGTAAAATCCCAGATGATTGTAGATTTCGGAAGATGTTCTGTGAAATTTAGAATCATGATGTTATAACAAAATTCGCAACTTCTTATGAACGGCAAACACATAATATCCAAAAAATGTATTTGCACGGACATAAGAAGGAGTACAAGTTGCAGTGATTTGATGCACTCTGCAATCAATGGGGATCCACTCATGATGTTGAGAAGTGCAGACCAGTACCAGATTTAAGGGTACGCACACACTAGGCGCGTGCCTAGGGGCCCGCGCCACAAAAATATTAAAATAGAAAAAAATATTCTTCAAAACTTGGCAACCTGCATTCTAGCAAACTAATATCAATAAATGGTCACAGAAACTTTGTTATATAATTAGTGTCTGTTGAATGTAATGTATCTGTTAAATAATAATAAAAGTTGAACCTATTCAAAATCATAATAAAATATAACTATAAGAATATGAATAGTTTTAATCAAAAACATAACGTAATACATCAAGAGAGATTATCATAATGAATTCAAATTCATGATCTAGTGTAAGCAGGACAGCTAATAATTTCTTTTCATCAAAAAAAGGAATTCAATAAGCCTAATGCTGAAATTATTGTACAATTGTCAAAATAATCAGAAATAATACATTAATACATGCAAATTCTGAAGTTCATTGGTATGCAAATAGTTGATTGACAAGATTAAAAAAAATAACCGAATTAGACTATAAAGTATCCAAACTCATCAACAAGAAGAACATGCCCCTTGATCTAATGCTTACATGTATAGAATAGGCAGTATGTTATCGATAAAAATTTGGCACAATTAATTTAATAATAATCTGCTTATTTTGAGTTTTTTAGTAATAATTACTTACTAAGTGATAATTAGTAAAATTATTTTACTTTGAAGAGAAAATTATCGTAATTATCTACAGAGGAAGCATTCGAAAATATGTTACACTTGTTGTGATAAATCTCCAATCAAAACCTGCTCAAAATAATCTATTAGTCTGTCTATTATTTTCTATTGGGAGAAAAATAAACCAGAAAGCTGGCTGTCATGCTGTCTTCAATGCTTGACTACAATTGGCCGCTTCCTGCGAAGGAGGGGTCAGAGCTCTCGTCCAATCACAGAGCTTTACCGTAGTCTTGGTTGATTCCGCCATTTGGTATTATGAGCAGCCATTTTCTAGCTTCTGTTCAACGTATGCATACAGTGTCTCGAAATATTGAAAAAGTTAAACGTTAACTGGTGAAGAGTATACAGTATAGAAATATGTTAAATCAAAAAATCAATTCAGGCATCTACGATGGAACAAAGAATATCACTTGTTGATGATTCATACAACAGCATTAATATTACAGATTGAATATTTACAGTCTATAACATAGGCCTGAGTGAAATCTCTTATGAACTACGTGTGTTTTTGGACAATGACAGATGAGCGATACTCTAATGAGTACAGGAAATTAATTTGAAGTCTCAGAACAAATATTCGAAATAGAGTTCATAGCTGCCTAGAACAGGTCGCAGCAAATAATATTAATCATCATTGACTTCAGTTCTTATAATCGAAAAACTTGTACGGTATTTCAAAATTAGAAAGATACCACAACGATAATAGTTATATAAAAGTCTAGTGATCGGCCCACTCTTGAAATAATGGGAGAATACTAAAAAACTGCTACGTTTTTCAATTTAGCATTGATTTTTTAATAAATTTAGAAAATCAAGTTTATCGATAACTTACTGCCTAGTCTATGTGAGCATTAGATCAAGGGGCATGTTCTTTAGAACTCTTGACTTTTAGAACTCTTGACTTTAGAACTCTTGACTCTATTAGAACTCTATGACTTCCATGCTCTCAATAAAGAACTATGAACGACATTTCCATCATGAAGGAAGTCAATGTTCCTTTCTCTTATAAAGTCCTTCTCCAGTGGTCAGTCCTCTGTAGTGAAGATTACTGTTTATAACAGGCAGATCATACTGAAAGCACGCTAACAATAAACATGAGGGTAACCTTCAATATGATCTCACCTGTTAAAAACTTGCATACAGAATCGTCTTTGTTATACAATAGCACGCTCAAGTTATACAATAACATTATTGGAATTAAAACTATGTTACATGACTCTCTCAATGAAGACTATGTTGGTATTCAACATTTCAATATAAGTACCATACTAGAAAGTACAATTTTAGACCAGAAGTGTCAATTTGATGCTGGTTCAGAGCAATCAGCTATTGATGAGGATAATATGATTATAACTTGATCGCTAGATTTAATATTTGATCACCATCAATAATTCTGGAGTTAAACTAAGCTCCTATAAACACTTAATAATTATTGTTGATGAAGGAAGACAGCTGCTGCTGGTGTATTGGACTCTGCAGCCCTGACGAAGTTACAAAATGTGATTCTTCTCATGAGCATGTGCTACATGTATCATGAATGATGTATCAGCATGGACATGAGAAGGAACACAAGTTGCAAAAATTTGATGCTGAACTGTGAGAGGAACCATTGATGATGATCTGCACATATAGTTGGTGTTTGATACGTCTTGCTGCAATGGACGTCTTGTAGATTGAGAAAGCAGTAGCAACATTCATCAACCTGATATTACATTCCATGTTTTTAGCCAGTTTGTGTCACAAAATGTGCGACTCTCCAGTGATTGATTGAGCAAGTGCGGTATTAATAAACCCCTGGTGAGTCACAAATTGTATGTGATGGAGCAAAGCAGCAATGCTTGAGTGGTTGCAGTGTTGTTGTTGTTGACAGCCAAGATGAAGCAATCAAGTTTATCCCATTGAACATCCCACACAACATTATCAGTAATCAAAATTTAATTTTAAATTTTAAATTCTAACTTTTAAATTTCAAATTTTAAATTGTTTTTTGAAAATTGAAAATTGAAAATTTAAAATTGATAATTGATAATTGAAAATTGAAAATTGAAAATTGAAAAAATTGAAAATTGAAAATTGAAAATTGAAAATTGAAAATTGAAAATTGAAAATTGAAAATTGAAAATTGAAAATTGAAAATTGAAAAATTGAAAATTGAAAATTGAAAATTGATAATTGAAAATTGAAAATTGAAAATTGAAAATTGAAAAAATTTGAAAAATTTGAAAATTGAAAATTGAAAATTGAAAAAATTTGAAAATTGAAAATTGAAAAATTTGAAAATTGAAAATTGAAAATTGAAAATTGAAAATTGAAAAATTTGAAAATTGAAAATTGAAAATTGAAAATTGAAAATTGAAAAAATTGAAAATTGAAAAAATTTAAAAATTGAAAAAATTTGAAAAATTGAAAATTGAAAATTGAAAATTGAAAATTGAAAATTGAAAATTGAAAATTGAAAATTGAAAATTGAAAATTGAAAATTGAAAAAATTGAAAATTGAAAAAAATTTAAAAATTTAAAAATTTTAAAATTTAAATTAAAAAATTTAAAATTTAAAAAATTAAAAATTTTAAAAATTTTAAAAATTTTAAAAATTTTAAAAATTTTAAAATTTAAAAATTTAAAAATTTTAAAATTTAAAAAATTTAAAATTTAAAAATTTAAAATTTAAAATTTAAAATTTAAAATTTAAAATTTAAAATTTAAATTTCAATATGCAGATTGCAACATTAATTAATTCATGAAGGTTTAGCAGTGTATATCCATTCACAAATTGTATCACTAGCCACACGATAAATCTATTCGAAAAATTAAGTTCAATTTGATAGATGTTCGACAATATGAAACACATTGAATGAAAGTAAATTATGAAAGTAATAATTATAAAACTCATAAATTATTCTATACATTATAATATACATACATTATAAAACTCATAAATTTCTATCATTTCATGCACTTTGACTCAACATTCAATCTCATATAATATAATGAATCAGCCAGAACAGAGCTCATTTAAATTTCACTTATTGTTCATGTACATGTAACTGGTTGGTGGCTGACAACTCCCTCCACTCCGTCGACCAATCACAAGCCAGTTCAAGTCCACGCCTACAACGCACTCTCATTGGCTGATGCCATTACGTCATCGTGGCCTAGCGAAGGCAGAGCTTGAAGGCGTGTCTAATAGGAGTCGAAGAGAATCACCCTATTGCTACTGCCATCTGCTGACTGAATTCGGAACCAACTTATTTCGAATGTTTTCTCAAGAAAGTTGAGGAGGGCGGTGAAAATAGCTACAATCTTCAATTCGTTTGTTATCAAGTTTCCAATTTTTGTTAGGACAAAATTTAATAACTAGAGTCAAATATTTTCAGTGAAACTCAAGATTTATGATGATTCCCAATATTTTTTCTGTGAAGAATTTATAATTTTCTCCCTAATGTGCTTTCAAGCAAATGAATAGAAATAAATCAATTTGATAATTAAAATCTGAATAATCAATAAGTCACTAAAATTTTTCCCGTTTATTAATACAGTACTTAGTACAGTGTTTCCATTTCTAACTTATCCCAACCAGAAATATCCAAGCATCATTTTTAAGTGCTCTCAATGATAAAGTACGGTACAATGTTACAGTTTTGCTCAATGTAGGTAGTCCAACCAAGCAAAGAAGACCCTCTGGCATGAGATGAGAAAATGACTCCAGCTCGGTCAATATTGGTTGAAAAATTATTGATTTGGTCTCAAATTGTAGATCAGAATGTTTTCTACAATTTTTTATCAAATTCATAATTTTGTAAACAATATTGACCGAGCTGGAGTCATTTTCTCATCTTGCCAGAGGGTCTTCTTTGCTTGGACCGACTATAGCCTGTACTTATTTTTCATTCATTTCTGTAATGCTTTTGCTTATCACGTATTACATGTCTGAATACATAAAAATGTAAAACAATACATTAGAATAAGAAAGTCCTGATAACCCTTTTTTGCCACACAAGCAACAATGCGATAACAAATGAGTAAACTGTGAAAATGAAAGGCAGCTTGAATCATGTTTGGTCTACAATATGTTGGATTGCATCCGTCTGATAATTGGGGCGGGGGCGCCTGCAGAAATCTCGAACAGCGTGGCAAAACAACACGCGAGGGCCCTGCTGTATAACAATGTATGAAACCAAATAGTCAGGTAAATGGTGATAATATGATTTAAAAATTATTTGAAGGCCTATGTAACATCTAATGATTGTAAAGCTTGCTCGTTTCTTGCAAAATTGAAGGGATTTCAAACTAGCAAGCTATAATTTATTGATTGTTAGATTTGACATAAGCTTTAATCTTTAATGATCAAAACATACAAAGACTTTTTTTGGCATAAAACGATCTAATATACATTAAATAATGTACATTATTGGTCAAAGTAGTAAAAAAATCCATAAATGAAAGTCACTTTGGGGGGGCCGTAAAAATATGTTTGCGGGTGGGCCCAAAAAACTGTTATGCCACTGTGAGAAAGTTACAAGTGTAAACTGTCACTGTGTAAAGCTTAGCTATGGAATTTGGGAAACTTGAATTTAAAGTCTCCTTAATTCAACAATGATTATTAATTGGGATACAGAAATATGGAGAATAGTTGGCAAAAACACAAAGATGACAAATTTTTTGAAATTTTCTCAACAAATTTTCCAACATTACAGTTATGATCGATCATGGATTGAACACTGAATCCCATATCAAATTGCCTATATAAAAGCATTCTAAGTAGAAAACAGGCAGCACTTAATATTATAGTCGATAATAATATTAACTACAATAACTACTACAAACTACTACAGTATTTCACTTCAACACTCAAATTGAATGAACAGGAAAAGTTTCGCGTGGAGAACATTGTCTCAGAGCTGGAACAAATATTCACATGAATCACATCTAAATACTATTTCTATCAAGCCTATTCCAAATTAAAGATATCATCTGAGTTGCAATTTTTTGGTAAGATTGCTGGTCTGCAATGACTTGTGTTAGCTGATGATTGTGACAAAAAATGCTCGGAATCAAGACTGCAGTATTATAAATTCCAGATATTATACACACAACAGACTTGACTCCCAGCACAAGTTGTATTATTTCAGCTCTCCAAAATCCAATAATGGAGTTGATGGTAGGCTGGAGCAGAAGGTCAGACGAAATCATAATGTGAGAAGATCAGATGATTTTTCCCATAAACAGAATGGTATCAATCACACAAACTCAGAGATTTATAAACTGAGATTTATAATTTGTAACTGAGATTGATGTGGAAGGTACCATCCGTTGATAAGCAAATGATGTGATGCATGTCTTGGAGATTGCGATGTGTACAACATTAATTAGTTCATGCAGGTCTAGCAGTATATATCCATCCACAAATTGTTTCACTTGCCAGAAGATGAATTGCACTCTGTGCAATAAAGTGAAATCCTTCCACTTCCTTGAAAAGTTCACTATCCTTGTGAAGTTACCATCCTTTGATGAGTGTTTGGTCCTTGAAAATGGTGTGATGCATGTCTTGGAGACTGGAGAGATTGCGATGTGTACAACGTTGATCAGTCCATGCGGGTCCAGCAGTGTATATCAATCCACAAATTGTATCAACTGTCCTTTAAATTCCAAATGTGTGAAACTGAATCTACAGGTCGGTTGATACAATATTGTAAATGACAGAGTCCCGGATGATTATGTAAATATTCACGAAGAAGAACTCATCTTAATGAGCATTGTGATAAGAGATGTCGTTGCACTGTTGAAGTTTTGTCAAAATGTCCATGGCAATGTTCGATTGATTTTTCACCATGATGTGTTGTGTTGTTGATCTCGCAGGTTTGAACAAAGATATATCATGAGGCCATGAGGAACCAAATTCTCTAAATAAATTCAGCTCTGCATGGCCTCAAGTATCAATGCTCAGTGATACTTGACTACGATTGGCCCGCTTCCTGCAAAGTAGGGGTCAGAGCTTCATCGTAGTCTTGCTGGATCCGCCATTACGTAATCCGATCAGCCATTTTCTTACATCTGTTGAACATGCTACAGTTCATAGAAACTGTGATGCCCCAACTTTAAAAAGGTCAACAACCTACTGAAAATATAGGTCAAGAAGCTTTGTCTTATCTGCTTGGTTACTGATAAGAAGTAACAGTAAAATTTGGAACAAATATTCCTCTAATAAATGCAAATTACGTACCTGTCTGCTTTAATTAATTATTATAAAACCGGTGTCATATTTATTACTAGCACCACCAGAGCATACATAACCGCAATATTTGACATTTGCTAAACAGCTGTTTGATCGGCATCTGCGAACTGTTCAACAGCTAGCGGTAAAATTCGAATTTGATAACATCATGCTCATATATCGCCCATATTATCTCGGACGATTTTAATAAAAATATAAAATTATAATATTTTGCTGTCTTACCTTAAATGTTTAAATGCTGCTGCCAAAATATAATTGTTACCACTCTGCAACATTATGCCTGTT